>CM037852.1:190953097-190984193 GCA_021234595.1 Delia radicum
AAAAATATACTGTCAAATTAATTAAAAATCCCCAAACCTGTTAATATTTTTATTAATTGTAAATGGTGTTTAACTTAAATACACACTCACACACATAAATAAAGATAATTATGGTCAGTCAGTATTTAAGTACACATTGGTTTCTCATTCATTCACCACATATGCTTTCATATGCTATATGCAAACACCACTCCATACAAAATACTAATACACGTGTTATACTACAAATTTTTACTATGAAATAATTCTTCTGTAGAATATTTGGTAAAAGAAAAGTTATGAACAAATAACAAAACTGCCATTTCAAGAAAAACATTATTAAAATAATAATTCAAGTACCAGAAACCATGGAGATAAAACAAGAATGGATAAACCCATGAGAAACTAACTATGAAAAACCAAGGTAGTGTTCTAAAGGTAGTGTACTAAAGATTATAGAGTTTTCATAGAAGCAGGTCAATCCATATAAGCATGACTTCAATAAGGAAAATGTCCCATTGTGGAGCAAATGATATTCATAGAATTAGGTTTGAAAGTGAAATATTAAACGACTTTTAAATAAGAGAAATATGTGACAGTACTTAGCTGTCACACACACCAAACGTTGTCTGCAGGAAAACATAAACTATTTAGCATCATTTTTTAAATTGTAAAAAATCGAAAGCAACAACTGATAAGTAGAGCAACATCAAGTCAGAAATGTCAACTTTTTTGTAAATGACAGGGATTTTATTTATGAAAAATATTTATTATGAGCCACACTTGTTGGGGATTATTTTTTTACTAAATTTTATGGTCGGAGCTGCTTTTTGACTATTCTTTAATGTTTGCATTTTATTTTTTTTTTTGTTACTAAGTCAAGGTAGTTAATTTTTTTTTATTTTTTTTATAAAAATTATATACTTATATAAAAACAAAAAAACTAATATAACTGTAAGAAAATATTACTTGAGCCAGAGTAAACACTAAAAGTTTTCATATAAATAGAACATTTTTGGTCTTCAAAGTTTAGTAACGTCATGATGCTTGTTAGCAAAATACCCCTAACCACGAGCTTAAATTACTAAGAAGACAAGAATGGGAACAAATTGATGATTAATAGGTTTTTTGTTAAAGTTCTGACTATTATTGGAGGCTCTAGCTTTTCTAAAACTTCGGGTTCTGATGAGATCTTTAGCCAGATCGAAATGCCTAGTATCAACCTAGCTAATATGTTTGATTTGATTTATTTTTGTAAATATACGGAGGTTGAAAGCTCGTTATAAATTTAAAATAACTTTTGCTTTAATTTAATTTAAGTTAACAAAAACAAAAAAAAAAAAAATTGATATCACAACGCTACGTAAAGTAATAAAAACATATCTGCAGACCAGGGTTGTCATTAAACAATTTAGCAATTTTTTGAACACGTTTAGCTGGAAATAATTGGCATTTCAAAGCCATTAGTCATTTTTATAAAATGTTTCTGTTTTTTATATACTTTTTCCTTACTCACTGACACACACTTTGTTTTCTTAGTTGGTTTTGTAAGGTTGCGTTTGCATTCTGGAATCCAGTTTAAACTACACTCAAAAAAAAAAAAGGTTGTAGAGTCAGCAAAATATTTTGTTGAGTCAGCCAAATTGTAGTCAGAGGGGTGCTTGCAAAAACTTGCTAATGTCAGCAAAATCGTTTGGTGAAAATCATCGAGCTGATTTTAGCAACAAAATTATTGGATTCAGCAAAAACTTTTCCTATCAATAAGTTGGTTAAAACTTAAAAAAAATCCTTGCTAAAAGTTAATACAATTTTTAATGAATATTAGTAGACTCGAAAAAATTTGTAGAAACATTAATATTTTAGCTAATTTATTTGCTGAAAATCTGAAACAGTTTTTTGTGATTCTTTTAAAAATAATTTACAAAATATCAAAATGTTCAAAGTCCCACATTGACGACATGAATTAATTTAATATCTGAAAATATATATGAAATAATTATATATAAAGAAAAAAAATCTTTCAAATACTTACATCAATGTTGCTCTAAATATACAAAATGCAAATAAGAAAAAGGAAACATAAAAATTACCTAATATGTATGTTATTGTCTTTCGCTTTAGCATGTTTACCTGAACGTATATTTGTTTGCAAGTTTTTAGTAACACTCTGCATTAATAATCACTTTAAAGATTCAGTTTACAAATACACATTTAATGTTTATTACAGTTAAATATTTTTTATCGTTGATTTAATTAATAGACAATTATTTAAGGACACACAAAACTAAAATTGTTATAATCCTCACTATTATGTACTTATCAGCACAATTTTTTTTAAACAAAAAAATACGTAAAACATCAGTGCAATATTAGTAAAACATTAGTTCAAATCTGTTAAGTGCTGACTAAGTAAAACTAAAATTGTAGCTGAAAACTCAGGAAGAAGTCTTGCTAAAAAAAGTATACTTGATTTGCAAGACGTTTTTCTATTTACTTCTTTTCTTTGGTGTATATTTCGAAATCTAGTTTGTGTGTCAGTTTATACACTACTTTATGATCAAAATCTAGTTTAAACTAGATTGGAATAATAAATTGTAAATGGTGTTCAAAGAAACTTACAAATTTTCAATATTTTAAGTGTTTTATTCGTTTAGAAATTTAAAATAATTCTGAATAAAAGGCTATATTTTATTCAATCATCTTAAAATTGTTTTTTTAATGCGAACATTAAAACTTTCGGAAAAGGTCTTAAAAAGTGATTTATTCCTTTAAAAGTTTTAATAAAAAATAAAATTTAACATTTCAATAAAGATAAATTATTGATTTTTAAATTTTACTTTTTTTCAAGAACATTTTGCATAGAATTAAAGGTTTTGTAATAGACATTGTTCGAAAGAATTGGAAATATGATTTAACTGTTAGGGGACTTCACACTTTATCCTTCCATTTATACTATTTCCCATTATTGGTGATATGAATTGTCAAATTGTTGTAAACTTTGTTTTGAAAATGACAAAAGACTGGAAATTTTACAATAGCGAATTTCGGAACGTCTAGTTTAGGGGATCGGTTTTTTACTTTTTGCTCTTTGGCAATTTACAACAACATCTTTCAACTTTTCTTAAATTTGATTTTGCTTTATCCTATTTGATACCTTTGCCTATCATATAAATATATCTTTACTTAATTCTCTTCAGCAGATTTCATTTGGGCGGTTAATAAGTTAACTAGGACATCCCCTGTAAAATCAAATGTATGACAAATTTTAATTCAGCGGAATGTAACGTTTTGTATAATGATAATCTGGCTCTCAAGCAAATAAATTTGGCGAATACTGTTTTAGCAATATTATGTAAACATTTGTTTGTTTATAAAATAGTACCTGCAACATGCTAGCAGCTTCTCCAGACAGAAAGTGCATAAAAAAAGTGGATTAAAGTATAATAACTCAGTAAATTTTTAACGGATTTTTTAAAACGAAGTTGCGTTTTACTACTAAATAAATTTGGTTTGTTAATAAATTCATATATAGTACGGTTCCTTTACAAAATACTTTGTAAAAAACATCTCCAAATTTGAAAAAATGGCGAAAAAATCAATCAAAAATGTGTTTGTATATACCATTAGAAAGGTCTCACTTTCTTCTTTATAAATACATTGAAAAACTTAAAATCAGATGATATTCAACTAAGTTATAGGCTTATAAGTGGAAAGAGGTACGAAACCCCGGTTCAACAACCGTAACTCAACATTTTGGAGGTGTTTGGCAAATTTCAAAACAGATTCTTGTTGTACTCGGCAGCACTTACCAGAAAAATAGCATCTCTTCCCGGTTATTTTTTTCTGCAGCACTGTGTTATATATTGAAAAAAATTTTTTATTTTAATTTTATGTTGCCCTTCTTATGATTAACAAAGGTACGTTAACAATTGCAGAGTGAATTCCAATCTGCACTCCAAACAAACAGTTTGAGTCTGGAGTGGAATAAAAAGAAATAGCAAAATACAAAAATGTGTAAGAATAAAAGAGAAATAGAATATATTTGATCCAGAACTGTGAACGCCACCTTACTACTCTTGATCGGCCTGCCGATTTTGATTTTAATTTTAAATATTGTTAATTTTCTTTACATAATTTTTAGAGATTTGTACAATAAATTAATGACTATTTTTCTTCTTTTTACTTGCAGGTAAGACCCTTAATTGATTGCTCTCGTTACGGGGGTAGTTATGAAATTCTATGTCGATTTAGATGGTAATTATTAAACAATAAATAGTTAAAAAAAAAGTACAGTGGTGTTCAAAACATTTGCAACTGAAATCATGGTTTAGGTAATTATAATTTTTTTGATCAAAAAGATTTGTGGTATAAGTTTTTGTTTTTTTTTTATTAAATTCAGTTATAGCATATTATTTTACAATACAAAAAAATTATGCAAAATTTCTTAAAAAAAAAAAGTAGTTTTAACAAAATAAGTCGATAGTGCAGTGTTCAAAACATTGCAACTCTTAAAGTAATTAACAGGAAATACAAACAATAGTTTTAACGCTCAGTATTTTGTAGCGTAGCCATTTTTTTTATAACTTCTGAACACCTCTTAAGCATTGAGGCAATCAGCTTTTTAATATAATCGTCAGAAATTTCATTCCACTGCTTCTCCAACTCGACGAAAAGTTCATCACCATTTCGGAATATTTTATTGCCGATATTCCGTTTACAATCATCCACATGTTCTCAATTCGGGTTGAGATTGGGAGATTGAGCCGGCCACGACATGATATTAATTTCATTTTCCTGCAGCCCTTCAGCATACGAAAGCATAAATGAACTCAAAAGATCTCTATAGATTGTGGCCTTCATTGTGCTAGTAATGCGGTGAATTGGGCCAATCCCATTTCCTGAAAAACACCCCCACACCATAATGTTTCCCCCTCCGTGCTTCACTGTGGCGGTTATGTATCTAGGATTAAACTTTTCGCCTCGTGGTCTTCGAATCATTCCTCTCCCATCTAATCCCCGGAGGTTTAATTTAGACTCATCTGACCACAATATATTTTCCATTCCGTTGAGTCCAGTTTAAAATGGGTGCGTGCAAAGTCAAGCCGAGTTTTTCGGTTTTTTTCCGATATATATTCTCGGGCTCTTCCTTTAATGGTGGGAAGACTGGCATCTATTAAAAGTTCAGTTTTAGCTTCTCTGGGAACTGCTTTGGGATATTTCGTAAAAAAGTTCTTGATTTTCCGATCTTCTCTTACAGTTGTAATAAGGGGTCTTCCGCCTTTATGAGTTGTGTCGATGTTACCACTGTTAACAATGCGGCAAATCGTTGATTTTGGAACGGAGTACTATATAGAAATTTCTTTTTGGGAAAGTCTATTTTAAAAATCATTTAAAATTTTGATTTCAAAACAGAATTGTATTTATTTCCTGCAATTTTATACAAAATTATTCTTACGATGTTTATGCTTCCAACATCTTAATAAAGAACAAGAATTATAATAAATTTGTTTAAAAAATGTAACGGCCTGAATCTCATATTAAAAAGGAATGCGAATACCGTTATATCCTAGCATTGTTAGTATAAATTGTTTTCGTTAAGGTAAGAATAATGAGAGTTGCAAATGTTTTGAACACCTGCATTTTGAATACATCTATTATTATTAATTTTTTTGTTGTTTTAATTTAACGGAATTAATTTTTTTATTAGTTTAACATAAAACAATGTATGAAGAATATGTAAAAAACTAAATTTTAGTAATTAAGTGTGATTTGAAGAAAATAAATCAATGAAAACAACAAATGCGATCTCAGTTCTAATGTTTTGACCACTACTGTATATGCTATGTTCATGTCAAACCATAAAATATATATTTTCGTTTTGTTCTAGTTTTCTATTTAAAATTTGTATGGAATTTGAAAGTCAAAAACGAAAATATATACCAATAAAATTCCGAAGAGTTAGTCTATAACCTGATATAGCTTAATAACCAGATGTAGGACCACATAAGAAAACATTCCATTACATTAGTTTCAGACAATAATATTGTATTTTTATGTAAATAGCGACATCTACTGGAAAACATTCCCATATCATCTTTCTTGTACTGTCTTAGTATTCTATATTGACCGAAACATGTTTTTTGCATTATAATTTAATTTCGTTTTTAAAATTCACATTCATTTATTATTTCTAAAAATTGGTTAAATTCTGATCTTTTCCTTACTAAATGAATAATCGAGTTATCGAAACAGTGTTTGATAAATTCAATAAAATTCGATTACAATTTTTTTTGTCGTTTCTTTGTGCTGTTTTATAGATTTTTTTTCTATTTCGAACACTAATTCAATTCGACCGCATTTAACGTTATAACATTTTGTAGCTCTTTTCTAGTATTTTCATATAGTTTTTTTATACCCACTTTTTTATAAGAAAATAAGATATAAAAATATAATCTGGAGAAAAATAGTTAAAATTTAAGTTTATTGATTATATGTAAAAACTAAAAAAAAGAGATGTTTGGTCTAAAATTTTAAGTTTGAACTCATTATATTTGTATACCCCACCACATTTTATACATCTATAACATTCAGAAAAATTAGTGTAAATAATATATGGACAATTGAAAATTACGTTCTATCTTTTATTGAGATTATCGAGAGATATTACAAGTTTGACATTTGTCCGACATACTTTTTCCTGTATACTTGCAGTAGGTATTTATTTATTTATTCATCCTTTATTTACAAGTTTATTTACATGATATGTACATTTGAGATCTTATCAACTAGATATAACAGCAAATAATATAACAGGATCAGAAGAAATTAATAATAGTATTTGCTGAAATTGTTTTAAGGTAAAACAGGGGGAAAGACCTTAATATGATTGTACAAAAATTCAAATATTATTAGAAAATTTGTATGTTTATAGAAAGGCTATTATCAATAATAGTCCTTATAAACATATAATTTTCAATTTGGTAATTTTCAAATATCTTCACGTAAACATCCATGCATTCTCTTATCATTGGATAAGAAGAATTTTCAATTTTATTAAAAAACTTATTATTTAGTCTTGTTATAAATTCAAATATTTTTTCATATTTATTATCATTATGCAGGAGGTATATAGGATATCTCCAATGTTTGTTGTTTATTATTTTTAAGCATTTATTTTGTATAATTTGCAAACGCTTTAAGTGACAATTTGCAGCAGTATACCAGATAGGACACGCATATGTTAGAATTGGTCTAATTATACTTTTGTAGAGGAGATTTTTGTTTTTAAAACTTAAGTAAGAGCGTCTAATTAAAAGCGGCCATAGAGCCTTCAGCGTTTTTAAAGCCTTTTGACACGTTTGGTCGATGTGATTTTTGAAGAGTAGCTTTTTGTCTAAAACAACACCGAGATATTTAACACTATCCTTGATATCAATGTTATCATTCCCAAAGAAAATTTGGCGTCTTGGTATTCTTTTAGGAGATTCATTAAATGGGAAGATTATAGCTTGGGTCTTACTGGGATTTATCTTTATTTTCCATTTGTAGAAGTATTTGTTGCAGACTAAAAGTCCTTTTTCCATTTTTTTAAGGAGTGTACTAGTTAGTTTGCCTGGCGTGATTGAAGCCGTGTCATCTGCATAGTACTCTGTTTCCATGTAATTTGGGACTGAGAAATCAGAAGTGTAAATAGAGTAAAGTAATGGAGATAGCACTGAACCTTGAGGTAACCCAGTTGAGATGCTTTTTGGATCTGAGTTGACGTTATTAACGGATACCATAAACTTTCTGTTAGATAGAAAATCGGCAATAAGTTTGCATATATATTCAGGAAACATTCCATTTCTAATAGTTTATATAAAAGGCCGTTATGCCAAACGGTGTCGAAAGCTTTCTCAAATATCTACCAGTAGGTATGGACAACCCCATATACATATAAATTTTTATGGTTTAAAGGTCAACCATGTGGTATGAGTAATATTTTGATTAAATAAATATTAATCATACCACACGGTATCCAAACATAAGAGTAAGTTAAGCACACAATTTTCTAGAAATTTTCATACCGTAGTTATTTACAGTTTTTTATAAAAACCTATTTATATTTACTTTTCAGAGAATTGAAATTTTTTATTATGACTGATGAAAAGCTAACGTATAAATAATTACCTCCTACTCTAGTTTGTTTTATAATTATTTTAAATGTTTCTCAAAATTTAAACAAATAACTATTCTGTGTTATGTGGTCTATGATTGTGTGCGTTTGAGTTGCTTGTTAACAAATATGGTTCTTGAAACAATTTATGACTTTTTAAAAAAATAATGAGCAAAACCAAGCTTTAATATTAATTTTACTGTCACAATAAACCTTGGGTTGCCTTGACAAAAAAATTCATTTTTTAATGAATACTAATTCAGTTGGCAACATATAAATGTTTTTTTGGGTGATAAAAAAGTTTTCCCAGAAGATGTTCACAGATTTGGAAAAATTCTTTTATCCGTATTACCTTTAAAAATGTGATTCATTTAAAAATTTCTTATAAAATTATCCTTATCAAAAACGATAAATCGACCAATCACAATAAAGCAGCTTAAATATATTAATTTTGTACACATACAAAATTAAAACTTTAAAAATTATAATAAATATTGATGTGTGTTATTAAAAAGTATATGTTACACGTCACATATACTTAAAGAAATGTGTTTTTATATCCTTTGAATCCTTTGAATCCTTTTAAATTTTTTTTTGCGAGATTAAAATGTATTTTATTAACACTCTTTTAGTAAAACCATTATAACAAGGAACGACGATGTTCATCTGTATTATTGCCAGCATTATAATAATTTTAAGCAACCTTTTGTAAATTTTTATTAATAAACTGACACATATTCAAATTTATGTTGTGCCATATCCGCATAAACATACATTTAAACATACACACAGCAGGAATAAAACACAATAAAGCAAAGCTTGAACTCTTTCTTATTAAAGCCATAACAAATTTATATATAACGAGCTTTCCATACCAACTGTCCAGTCTAAAAAGGAAATAAGTTTGATATAGTTTTTGATATGTATGCAACATAAAGGTTCGCCCTAATGTTTATATCTGTTTTCTCTCCTTGCTATTATTTATCAATATGATATTATCCGTTACATTACTTTGTATTATTATTCAAGACTAAGTTGATTGTTATAATAAACCATAGTTTTTAGTCTAGCAATAACCAGAGACGCGTGCTTTTGATTTCTTAAACATAACATTTGGCGACGAAGGCAAAGTCAATTACATTGCAACAGTTCCACGTGTTACTACTTTAAAATTGTAAAATAATATTGTTTACATTAATAAAATGGCTGATGCCGCGGTAGCTTTAGTTGGCACAATCGAAGTGTACAACATAGGTGAAGATTTCACACTTTATATAAATCGTTTAAATCACCTTCTGTCTTTAAACAAAATTAAGAATGACGCTGATAAAACATCATTTTTAATAAGTCTTGCTGGAGCTGATCTTTATAAAACAATGTGTTCACTCTTAACACCAAAGAGTGAAAGTGATTACAAGTATGAGGAAATTATTGAAAAGCTGACAAAACATTTTAAGCCACAGAAAAACGTCATTGTGGGAATGTTTCAAATTTTTCAAGAGGGACCAAAAATCATCTTAAACAATAGCTGATTATATAGTGGAACTAAAACAATTAGCTAAGAATGTGATTTTGGTTTGTTTTTGGATAAGGCGCTATTGATAAAATTTGTTTGTGGATTAATAAATGAAAATATACAAAATCGAATTCTTAACGAAGGTGGAATAAAATATTTTGAAAAAGCGGTGTCAAATTGCATTATCAATGGAAATGTCAACAACAACATTGAATTGATGAAAAGTAACGGATCAGTTAACCGTCTTAATTATGGAAAACTACGGAGAACAAAAAGGCAAGATGAAGACAATTTTGATGCTAAGGCAAATGAGAAACGGAGAGGTTACAACAAAGCCGATGTCAGGTGTTTTTATTGCAAAAAGCGTGGACATATAGAAAGAAATTGCTGGATAAAACGAAATGATGAAGAAGGCATGAAAGGAAATAGTAATGCACATAATAAACGTAAGAATAAATATGTTAAACATTTACAGCCGTATTTATAAAAATGTATTTTTGATTTATTAACCGTTTTTAACCAAAATTTGGCTATAGTTTGTATTTATAAACGAAAAATAGTCTATTAAACCTTTAATAAACCATTCATAAAGTAAGAAATTTTATGGTTGTATTTACCCTTCTTTAAACCAAAAATAAGAAGACATTTTGCATTTAGACATTTTGTTTAACAGCCGTATTTATAAAAAAGTCTTATTGTGAGTTTACAGAGTGCAATAGCTATTATAGACTTTTTGTCTTATTAATCACTCATAAAAGTTTTAATTCATAAAGAAACAATAACAGCTCCATAACTATAGAGCGTTTGTAGTAATTTCTCTCTCTCTCTTTTATTTACTTGCCATTTAGTTGTTAGTGACGCTTTAAACCACTGATTAATAAACCCCATAATCAATTATATGTTTATTTGTCCATAATTTTTTTTCAACATTCGACTTAAAAAGTATGTTTTAAAAATAAAAAACGTATAAAATGAGTTCTGAAAAAAATTTCAACAAAAATATTGCAAAACTGTGTTGAGTTTTCTATTTAGTAGTATATGGTAACAAAAATAATCGAATAAAGAGTTTGTTTACATCTGATTTACATCACTAACATATTTTGTCAGGTTTTATTTTATTTCTGTGATTTTTTTTACCAAAAATAGACTGATTTGTGCCAAAAAAAAATAAAAAATGGATTTAGATTTCCAAAAACAAATAAAACCAATAAAAGAAGTGGAAAACAAGGCATGTGTGTTAATAAATACTATGAATGGACATACCAAAATAATTTAATTGTATATTTTCTATTTTTGAAGGAAACAAAAAAGAGGCAAAGGTCTGAAAACTGGTGTGAAGAGGATAAGGTAAGAGCTTCGTGAGCTGGTTCTAAAAGATCATTCAACATATTTAAAATTGTCTATTACACATACTTATAATTTTTTTTATTTTACAATTTCTTATAGGAGCTGTTAAAGGATTTAATAAAAAAAGAGTTAAGGATATAGAAAATAAAATTAATCACTTTAATCACTTTCTATTAATATTTTTCAAAAATATTCTGCAGAAATATTTTTATAAAAGGTAAACAATAGTCGTATGTAGATTTAAACAAAATGTCTAAATGCAAAATGTCTTCTTATTTTTGGTTTAAAGAAGGGTAAATCCAACAATAAAATTTCTTACTTTATGAATGGTTTATTAAAGGTTTAATAGACTATTTTTCGTTTATAAATACAACTATAGCAAATTTTGGTTAAAAACGGTTAATAAATCAAAAATACATTTTTATAAATACGGCTGTAAATCTACATACGACTATTGTTTACCTTTTATAAAAATATTTCTGCAGAATATTTTTGAAAAATATTAATAGAAAGTGATTAAAGTGATTAATTTTATTTTCTATATCCTTAACTCTTTTTTTATTAAATCCTTTAACAGCTCCTATAAGAAATTGTAAAATGAAAAAAATTATAAGTATGTGTAATAGACAATTTTAAATATGTTGAATGATCTTTTAGAACCAGCTCACGAAGCTCTTACCTTATCCTCTTCACACCAGTTTTCAGACCTTTGCCTCTTTTTTGTTTCCTTCAAAAAATAGAAAATATACAATTAAAATTATTTTGGTATGTCCATTCATAGTATTTATTAACACACCATACCTTGTTTTCCACTTCTTTTATTGGGTTTTATTTGTTTTTGGAAATCTAAATCCATTTTTTATTTTTTTTTTGGCACAAATCAGTCTATTTTGGTAAAAAAAATCACAGAAATAAAATAAAAAACCTGACAAAATATGTTAGTGATGTAAATCAGATGTAAACAAACTCTTTATTCGAGTATTTTTGTTACCATATACTACTAAAATAGAAAACTCAAAACAGTTTTGCAATATTTTTGTTGAAATTTTTTCAGAACTCATTTTATACGTTTTTTATTTTTAAAACATACTTTTTAAGTCGAATGTTGAAAAAAAATTATGGACAAATAAACATATAATTGATTATGGGGTTATTAATCAGTGGTTTAAAGCGTCACTAACAACTAAATGGCAAGTAAATAAAAAGAGAGAGAGAGAAAATTACTACAAACGCTCAATAGTTATGGAGCTGTTATTGTTTCTTTATGAATTAAAACTTTTATGAGTGATTAATAAGACAAAAAGTCTATAATAGCTATTGCACTCTGTAAACTCACAATAAGACTTTTTTATAAATACGGCTGTTAGATTATAGTAGTGACGAATTAAGTAGTGTATATTCTCAAAGTGATTATTTAAATAATTTATATTCTTGTAATTATACACAGTCGTTATTTGTGTCTGTTAAAATTGAAGGTATGTGTGTTGAAATGGAAATAGACACTGGTGCATGTGTTTCTATATGCCATATTTCTTACTATAATGATTATTTCCAGAATATGAAGTTGGAAAAACAAAATTTGAAAATTTTTGAGAATCTTAAAGTAGTAACTGGGGGGGCGGTTGATGTTGTTGGATATATTATAGCAAAAGTTGAATTTAATGAAACAGTTTATGACTTGAAATTAGTGTTTTGAAGTGCCAAAACAAATTTAAGCCTCTAATTGGAAGAAACTGGTTAGATAAATTATTTCCAAATTGGCGTAATACTTTTTGTAGTATTAATTCTATTCAAAAGTATTCTGTTGCCGGTTGTTGTTTTGAAAAATTTAATAGTTTGTTTCTAAATTGAACACGTCTACAATAAATCAGTATGAAGCTGAAATTACTTTAAAAGAAGATTCGTACCCCATATTTGCAAAAGCATATTCAGTACCTTTTGGCTTGAGGGGACAAAGTTGAAAAAGAAATTGACAAAATGTGTCAAGAAGGCGTTTTAGTACCAGTTAATAGAAGTAAATGGGCTAGTCCTATTGTCATAGTCAACAAAGGTGATGGATCAATACGTATATGCGTAGATTGTCGTAGAACAGTTAATAGATTGTTGAAAATGAACATTACGTTATTCCACGAGTCGACGATATCTTGGCTAACTTATCAGGGTGGAATTATTTTTGCAAACTAGATCTAACGGGTGCATACTTACAAGTTAAATTGTCAGAACGTTCACGTGAACTTTTGACTATAAATACACACAAGGGGTTATACCAATATACACGGTTAGTTTATGGCTTAAAAACAGCACCACAGATTTTCTCGAAAATAGTCTGTGAAATACTAAAAGGGTTGGAAAAAGTACAGGTATACTTTGATGATATTTTGATTGGTGGATGTAATATGGATGACTGCAGTAAAAAATTTAACAGCGGTTCTGGATAAACTGTTGGAATTCAATGTAAAAATAAACTTTGATAAATGTAGATTTTTCGAGACCGAAATTAATTATTTGGGGTACACAATTAATTGCAACGGTATTACACCATCCAAATCTAAAATACAAGCACTTGTGGAAGCACCTGCTCCTACGAACAAAAGTCAGTTAAGATCGTATTTAGGAATGATTAACTAAATTTGAATTATTATTTATAATTATTGCTTGTTACGATTATTGAAAAAAAAAAAAAAAAAAAAAAAAAAAATATTTATTATTCTTAGAATAAGAACTATTTAGTTTTAAGTTGAAGTAGGAAGGGATGATATGTATGCAACATAAAGGTTCGCCCTAATGTTTTTATATCTGTTTTCTCTCCTTGCTATTATTTATCAATATGATATTATCCCGTTACATTACTTTGTATTATTATTCAAGACTAAGTTGATTGTTATAATAAACCATAGTTTTTAGTCTAGCAATAACCAGAGACGTGTGCTTTTGATTTCTTAAACATAACAGTTTTTTATTAAAAACAAAAATTATGTTTTTTCGACCTTTAATAGTGCAATGAAAATGAAAGTTAATCAAGTTCCAGGCCATACTCTATATTTCTTTATTAGGGTTATTGTCCTAACAAATAATCTATAGAGTTTTTGTTATCAAATTTATTAATTGAACAATTTCAGGAATGAGTTTCGGGAATTTTCTAGGTTCCCATCATCAGAACACGTTTTGAATGAAGTGACAATACCATGCAAAACATCAACCATTCATATAAACTAGTTTTCTCACTTAATGAGAATTAATATATGAGCTCGAAGTTAAAGATTATCACCATTGATCAAAAATAAATTGAAAAATTGTTTTTTGTGTGCACCCTACCCCCAACCTTTGGTAGATATACATATAATACACGCTTTTTGTTTTTTTTTCTCCTTTTTATTTTTACACTTGTTTTGTTTAAAAACCAGATGTAAATGGGGAGCAAACAAGACCGTACTTTGTCTTTTATACAAGTTTTATATCATTTTTATTAAAAATAAAAATTATGTTTTTCCGACCTTTAATTGTGCAATAAAAATGAAAATTATTCAAGTTTTCAATTTATTTTAAAGTCGCGATATATATTTTTTTTTTGCAATTTACAGATATTATTATATTTAAAGCTAATTTATATTGAGGCTTTAATTTTTTTATTTAAATCTGCTACATAATTTAAGTTCATCATTTACCCCATTTTTCGTATATTTTGTTTAATTTGGTCAAATTTTGTCATAAAGTCATGTAATTAGGAAATTTAAATCTACACAAAATTGTCTTAACTTGAATATAATCATGGCAGTTTCTGTATCAGGCTATCGCACTGGTATATTAAAGCAATTTAAATTTACTTTTTTAGTTTTATCCTTATCAAGTGTATGCATGTTAAAAATTAAAAAAAATTTTCATTGCACTATGGTGAAACCATCATCAATTTTTTTTTTTTTTTGTCAGAAATAAAAGAATTTTCTTTTCAGAAATTGGAAAATGTAAATACGTATTCTTAGTGAAACCAAACAAAGTCATCCAGAAAATATAATACATACAACAAATTAAGTGGCAACACTGGCCAAGCTTTTAAAGTTGAAAATTCAAACACGTGTATTAAAGTCAGGAATAAAAACAGTTTTACAATTATATTATCACAAAAGTTTAAAATATAAACTAAAAGATGATTTCCAGTAAAAACAGCTGCTTACTTGGAAGCAGGTTTCTAAGGGAGTAAGCTAAAAAAAATCCCTTACAAACTTGCTTACACTTAGAATACTATGTAGGTAAAGACCACTGCAAATGTAGTTGAAAACGAATGACATTTCACTTAAAGAAAGGACGACTTACATTGCAGTAAATTCAACTGACATTGTCATTTGTTTATTATGTTCAAAAAATTACTAACAATTGTAGTCAAAATGAACCACATGGTAGTAAAAAATAAACAAACATTTATTTTTTTTTATTTTTTTAAATAACAAAAAACAACTGTAAAAAATGAATGTAAAATCATAAAACAGTCATTTGATGTGAGTTGTTTTTTTTAAAGAACTACAAGGTTAGTAAAAATTGTTATTTGTTCTACAAATGACTAACATTTACATTAAAAATAATGAAACTGTATTACAACCCAAACAACTACATATTTTTACAGCAGAAGTTTCCTGAGTGTATGCCTTGATTTTTATATGGCGAATTCCCACTTGGAAGCATTACCTTTGGGCAAAATACGCGAGGTTTTAGTAGTTACAAATAGCACTTAACCCTACCGAAGTAAAATAATGAATCAGGACTATGAAACAAAAAGCTTCAATAAATTCGAAAACTCTACATCAGGTGGTGAGCAACAACTATTCTAAGACTTATCATCTCGCGCAATAACAGTGTTGCCATATTTGAAGCACATCATCTTTTACCACCTTTCATCTCTCCACTATCCCCTTTCCAAAGAAAGCAACACATTAATTAAAAGGAAGAATTTTCTGAGTGTTGCTTCTCTTTAAAAAAAAAAAAAAATTATTTTACGTGAAATTCTACAGATATTAATTTGTTGTTGTTAAAATTTTATTAGACATATTAATATAACAATAATATCTTTACCGCACCACGTGCAAGCTCTTCAGAAGCAGTTAAATGACTAATTATATTTTAAAACGTAGTCGTAAACACCAAGCACAATCGGAAAATACTCCTGAAATCTAATACAGATCGTTTATAATCCATGATATGAAACTTTCTACATTACAAGCTGCATCCTTGTAAAGGATTGGGGTAAGCTGATAACAACCTTGTAAGAAAAACATTAAGCTCAAAATTTTTGTTTGTTTATTTTGATAAGAAAATTATTCGTTTCTTTTGCTGCTTCTCAGTATAATTTAATAATAAGCGCTTACATCAGCGCATTTGTTTTATCTTGCTTCCAAAAATATGAAAATTTTTAACTGGTAATTGATGACCAATGTTAGTAGTTTAAAATTAGTATTTCATATTTAATTTTTATTCCTAAGCAAAATAAATTTATATGGGGCATCGTCAAATTATATTCAAGAATATATAAATTGTATATAAATCAAACGAGTCCGAAAATGAGAACAAATAATTGTATCTAAAAAACATCAAATTGTATCGAATTCGATAAAATCGCTTCGAATTAAATCTATTTCGATGTAATTAAATACAATTTTGTACAATTTGATGTATACTAGATACAATTTCATCCGAATTTCGTCTGATTTGACAGATAATTAGCTTTATCCTTCTGCTGAACGAATATGGTTGTGTATACGCTTGAACAACGCTGGGAAATATTGCGACATTACTTTGAAAATCATTGTAATGTCGCATTATCAGCCGCAGAGCTGATGTCGTTTGGCCACCTCGGAGCTGCAATTTGACACTGTTGGACTATTATTTGTGGGGTGCCGTCAAAGATAAGTGTTACGCCAACAAGCCAGAGACAATTGACGCTTTAAAGGACAATATTCGTGAAGCCATTGGTGAACTACAGCTGCACACAATCGATAATGTGCTTAAAAATTGGACCGATCGTGTAGGCTACTGCATGGCCAGCCGAGGCAGCCATTTGAATGAAATTAGTTTCCATTATTAACTGGAAGGATTGTACTTTCAAATAAAAAAAGTAATATGAGAAAATATTCAGTAGTTTTTTTTTATAGCATTTTCAAACAAAAAAAGTTATTTGGTGGACCTATTATTATATTACTCTGGAGCAAAAATATCAAGGCACTACATTTTCGCTCCAAACAGGGTAGTTTCGTTAAAAAATGTACTTTTCTCAGATGTTTTCACTTTTAAAATTCATAAGTATTTGTTCGTCTGTATGAACTCTTAGCATATGTTAAACTTCTTATTCTAAATTATTTATTTAAGTCATATACAAAATTAATATTAATATTAAATATCTAGGGTTCTATATTAGTAATATAACCTACAAATTTTGTACGAGTCCATCAATTACAAATATTAGTAGTCGAACTGAAAATGAGATATCAAACTCTTAAATCGGTTATGTAGTTCCGAAGATATTTACAAAAAACCTATGTTAATATTTACAAAAAACCTATGTTAATCTTCAAGCTATGTTACACGAACACAACAGCCTCATCCGTCTATTCAAAACAGCCCTAGACCAGATGCCGACAGATGAATTTACGGTTGTGATAAGAGCTGACTAGACAGCGGCTAGTGAGCATGAGCGGCGCTTTAATGCACCGGTAATAGGTGACGTCGCAGTTGTTATGGCAGTTGTTTTCACCTATTCATTTTATATACTTCAGCAAATAAAGGCGATAGAAGGACAAAGAGGCGTTGGGCTTCCCATGAAATTACAAATTTTAAAATGATTTACTAATGTGAATTTATTTTTTTAATTAATTATTTACGTAAAAAAAATTTCTTGATTTAAAAAATTAATTACAATTAAAATTTGAAGGCAAAACAACGTTTGCCTGGTCAGCTATGTGAAAATAAAGTGGAATTTACCAAATTTAATACAGTTTTCACCGTGCTCTGGAAATTAAAATAAACTTTTAAACTTAAATGTGGCAAATAAAATTGTAATTTTTAATTGGTGGAATTTATATTTTTTTTGGATGGAGGGAGTGAAGTTATTATTATTAAAAGTTATCTAAAATAACTTAGTTAATTTAAGTATCTTTGCCATTTTCTTCGAAATTGTATTTAATTTATAACAGATTTAGCCACCAGTTACGAATTTGAGACTATAAAATAATTTTCCACAGTCGAAATTAGAATTAATATATGTCCTCTAAACAGATATCAATAGTATCAGTACTTTTTCTTTTTTTTTTGCTCCTTTAACCTTAATATGTAAAATCCTTTACACGTTTTATTTGATGTTGGGTTCATTGTTTAGGGTATATGATTGTTTCTGTTGTTTGTTGAATGTTTTTGAAACTGTTTTGTGGTTTTGGGTAAAAACAAATAAATGTAATATGATGTTTTTTTCCATAAATTTACACTCAGAAAAATAAAGTGCCAACCGAATTTAAAAGAACATTTTGGAAGCAACATCCAATTAAGTCGGTTAGTACAGCCTAAATATGATTTCTGAACATTTTAGGTGTTGAAATATAAATTTATTTGTATTACCCGAATTTTGTTATGAAAATAAATATTCAGTTGTATTATCGAATTTCAGTCACAGTAACCGAATTTCAGTTTGAAACTTAAAAATGTGTTTTCTGTTTGTACTGAGAATTTTGATAAGAATTGATACCATTGAACCAGTCTATTTTATTTCATTTATTTATTTATTTATTCAGTCTATGGAATGAAGCCTTACAGACTGTGTTTTAACAATATAAAATACAAAAATTACAATAAAAGTTTAAATATTACAATGAAAATGAAAATTATTCAAGTTCGAGGCCATACTCTATATTTCTTCATTAGGATATTGTCCTAACAAATAATCTATAGAGTTTTTTGTTTTCAAATTTATTATTTGACCCTTTCAGGAATGTGTTGATAGATCTATTTCGGGAATTATTAAATATTACAATAAAATATTTAAATATTACAATAAAAACAATTTAGCTCTTTAAGAAAAGAATTATATTACATTTAATATTGTTAACATTAATTGAAAAATCAACTAAATTGTAGAGATTATTAAAATTATCACATATTCTTCTAACAGGATCAGCATTGGCATAGTTTTGACGAAATACTTTAAGGTATAGTGGGCTAAAATTTCGGGTTGTACGTTGAGGAACGTTGAACGTTATATCATTTATAAGATCGGAGGAAACATTGCCATTAATTAAGTTAGTTAAGAACGTTACATTTAGCATTGTTCTACGACTTTTCAGGGTAGGCATTTTAATACGTGTTAGTCTAGTTGTATATGATGGAAGATTTGTAACAGTATCACGGTAATAATCTCGTAAGCAGAATAAAAGAAACTGTTTCTGGACCGACCTCAATTGATCGATGTATATCTGGTATTGAGGATCCCAAGTAACAGAGCCATATTCTAAAATTGGTCTAACCAGAGACACATACAATTGCTTAGTGATGTTATGGTCGGTGAACTCTTTTGCCCATCGCTTTATAAAAGCAAGAGAACCGCGAGCTTTATTAGTTGTCATTGCAATGTGTTGAATAACATCAAGCTTAGGGTCTAACAAAACAC
Organism: Delia radicum; assembly: GCA_021234595.1. Classification (NCBI taxonomy): domain Eukaryota; kingdom Metazoa; phylum Arthropoda; class Insecta; order Diptera; family Anthomyiidae; genus Delia; species Delia radicum. Next base: position 190,972,736 of record CM037852.1, read on the forward strand.
CAAGATCCAGGAAAACATCCACTAACTCTAGCTGAAAACCACCTAAGGAATAGAGACCATGGGCGCTTATGTTTCTAGAGAAATGCATATGTTTACACTTTTTCAAATTCAGGTCCATTAAATTTGAGCTACACCATTCAAAGAAGTTATCTAAATCATGCTGAAGATAGATTTAATCAGAATCATTTTTAAAAGAAAGGAAAATTTAACGTCATCAGCATACATTAGAACATTAGAAAATTGTATATTATTTGGCAAATCATTAATAAAAAGCGAAAACAAAATTGGCCCAAGATGGCTTCCTTGTGGCACCCCAGATTTTACCAGAATATTCAAAGACGTAGAAGTATTGAAACGAACTCTTTGGTTTCTATTTGCTAAATATGAATTTATCCAGCTTATACAGTTGTCTGTAAAACCCATCAAATACAATTTTTTAAGCAAAAGGTTGTGATTCACTTTGTCAAAAGCTTTGCTGAAATCCGTGAAGATAACATCAGTATGTTGGCCAATAGTAAAACCACGATTTACTAATGTTGTAAGTTGCAGAAGGTTTGTAGTGGTTGAGCATCCTTTACGGAACCCATGCTGGGCAGGTGACAATAAAGATGAAACGTGACGACATAGATATTCTGTTATACATTTTTCGAATAGTTTAGGGATGGCACTTAGTTTTGCAATACCTCTATAGTTTGTAACGTCTGACTTGTTTCCAGATTTTTATAGGGGAATAATATATGAGTCCTTCCAGAATTTGGGAAAATATCCGAATTTGATGGAAATGTTAAACATGATACTCAATGGAACTGCTAAGTTGTCGGCACAATTAATGAGAACATAACTGGGAACACCATCTGGTCCACTGTGTATTGAAGATTTAAAAATTTTTAAACAGTTTACTATTTCTTGCGTGGTAATTAAAGAAAATTATATTGGTTGATGTTATATTACTAAAATTCACAAGTTTTCAATTATTTCTATTCAGCTTTTATTCTAAGTGTATGTAGTTAATGGTAATATTTATCTAAAAATATTTTGAATAATATTCCCCAAAACATACATGAGTTTAAAGAGATTTAGTTGAATAAATATTTGTGTTAGCTACGCATTAAAGAATACAAATTTCAATAAATTTAGAAAATCAAATATTATTGTAGGTACTAGTTAAAATAAAAATATAAAATAAAGATAAACTAAAATCTATTTGTGAACTAATTTTAGATGATTATACGCAGTACTAGTGAAAAATCCTGCCTATGCCAGCCAGAAACTGATTTTCAAAAATAAAAAGTATTTTGAAAAAAAAAAAAAAAAAATTGATTTTTGCAAATTGCAAAATATGTCACAATACCCAGCAATAAATAACCTGGACTTGCAGGTAACTACATTTGTATGTTTCCCAAACAGCGCTTCACCGCGTTGCATGCTATAAAGCAATTAGGGAAGGCATTCTGTCGTGCTTACCAGAACGCCTTTTTTGAAGCAGTGAATAATGCTTACAATGAAGCAATAAAGTATGCATACCATGAAGCACTAATGTTGTCAATATACAAAAAGCGCTTCTTAATGCCTAAGAATCCAGGAAATTATTGCTTCTAAGAGTACATGAAAGAAGCGCTTTAAAAGAGACATACCAAGTGGGACATCGCGAACAAAAATCATGCCTTCTTTATTTGCTTTGGCAGCACTTCGTTATCAAATAATGCCTTCCGGAATCGCTTCTGGGTAAGCACTATTTTTTGCTGGATATATATTTAACGTGGATACATTTTGAGGAAATCAGCTGTTAATTAAGGGTATAGCCCTAGAATACACCGTGATGAAATCCTGCTACATATAAAAAAAAAAAACTATAAGATTTCGAGATCATCAGAAGGAACTTTTTGATCGAAAATTACATAATTTTAGACCTTAAAGAAACATTTAATTTCTATAATTTTCTATCAGTTAGGAAAGTATCCTAACTGATACACCCCGATTTCAATGATATTCGAATATGTATTAAGAAAACAAATCTAAGACCGATCGTTTTTTTCCATAAGTGCCGTATCAATAGTTTAGGGCTAAAAAGTGGGGTAAAAAATTACCCCCTTTTTTTTTGTAAGTTTTTGGTATTTCTACCATAGGAACACTAGGCAAATGTGATATCTTCGGAAAGGAGTTTCAGAGGAGCATCTGCAGATATATATATCGTTTTTGTAAAATTTCGCGTTGTTGTTGTTATTGCAAAAATGTACTTATCAGGGACGGGAATCATTATGAGTTTTATAATAAAAATTACACAATAATGATTATGTTATGAGTTTTAAGAATTTTCTTCAAATTTTGAGCAAAACAAATAAAACTCAAAAATAATCATTATTTATGATTTTTATTTTTTTCGCTCAAAATAAAACTCACTTTCATGTAGGTGTAAATATATATACATATTAGGGTGGGGCGATTAGTATGGAAGGAAAAAAATCTTAATGGGCGCTTCGCGTTTCTGATTCTTGGGATTGTACTGAGCAAAAAAGTCGACTAGACCATACGTCTATGGTGAAAATCGAGCTTCCAGATTTTGACTTTACGGCAAAAAAGCCCTATTTTGAAATTAATAATTAACCCCTTAAACCCCACCCACAAATATGATTGATGCATTAATCTGCTAGAGAATCTTCCAAAGAAGAGATTGATACCATAATCTTGGATAAGCTCCTCCTCGTTCCTGAGATATGTCCATCCCATACATTGTTACTTTCACAAAATACGGCAAAAAAAGCCCTATTTTGAAAATTAACCCCTTAAACCTCACCCACAAATACGATTGATGCATTAATCTGCTAGAGAATCTTCCAAAGAAGAGATTGATACCAAAATCTTCGATAAGCTCCTCCTACTTCCTGAGATATGTCCATCCCACACATTGAAAGTGAGTTTTATTTTGAGCGAAAAAAATAAAAATCATAAATAATGATTATTTTTGAGTTTTATTTTTTTTGCTCAAAAATAATGATTATGGCTGATTTTTTTTATTATTACTCAAAAATAATCATTACCATTGAAAAAAACTTTAAAAATCAAAAATTTAAAAATCATGACGGATATGCAAAGATTGTCAAAAAATAATAATAATGGTGCAATAAATTTTTTTTTATGTCTCTTCTAAGTGATTGATTTTTTGATTAAAAAAAACGAGCAATAATCATTATTTACGGTCCCTGGTACTTAGTTTTGGGTACTTTAAAGATGTATACTAGTATCACGCCCAAATTTATATGTGTAAGTCCCTATTAAGTTTAAGTGGACACGTAATTTTAATTTTTTTTTGGTATTCGGTGTAATTAATAATATAAATTTTAAGGTTCTTTCTGTTAATTTGATACATACAAAAGGTGCAAAAAATCGGGTTTTTCCATAAAATTAATTTTTTTTATATAAAGCATTGACTACATGAAATTATGTAGTTTTTTTTATAAGTTTTCCATTGATGTGCTGCACAGTGCATTAATATTTAAAAATTACGTAAAAATGCTCAAAAATATGTTTCTATCAAGAATTGTCTTACATACAAAGTGCCAAAAACAAATGTGTATTCCAAATATATTTCATATATTTGAGAGAGGCTACCACACAAAAAGTGTAAAATAATTACGTTTTGCTCATAAAACTTTTGTTTTATATGAATCATTAAATTAAATTAATTAAATGTTGTGTTACGTTTTATTAGCTTTTTATTCATATATAACATAATTAAAACTAAGTTTTACCAACCAGATTTCGCGACAAGTAAAAAAATCTTTGTTGTAAAAACCGACACTAGAACGGGGTATAAAGAAAAATAATTTGTTCTACATGCCCTTCTTCGAAACTCGCGTATTTTGATTCTTGGGTCTTTTTATAAGGAAACCTGTGTAACTCTAAGTATTAGCACTGAAAGGCAAAAAAGTTAAAATCAACAATATTTAACAGAATTTTTTAACGAAAGGTCTAAAAAATTTACAAAAATACCTTTTTATGCAGCCATGTTTACTTGATATTTCTTTGTGTTTTTATTGATAAAAAATACAAAAGAAATTAATTTTAAATGCTTAATCCCCAATTTTGTCGGTTAACCTACCCGAAAAAACGATTAATCCTTTTCGTGATTTTCAAATGGTGCCTTATCCGGTTAACCGCATAGGTCGAACAATTGGAAACAGTAATTTTATGTATAAAAAATATTAAAAAGAATAAAAAATGCACCAAAATTGTATGCCTGGGACAGGCATCGAACTCGAGACCTTCTGACTACAAATATTTTTAAACAAAGCATTATCATTTTTATAAAGACTTTTGTACCGTTGGTAATTTCGGACTGTATATCATTGGAAAAACACTTTTTTGCCAACGTTGGCATAGTGATCTCAGCCATTTCCTTGCCAGTGTGTTTTTTTGAAGACCACTTAAATTATTGTAAAACAGTTACTGGGAACACACTTTATGGAAATACTGGTAAAGTGTTTTAGACAAGTGTTCTGCCGGAAATTTAATTAATCTTCCTCCAGTGCTTGATTTTTTGTACAACTGGCACTTTCTTACTGGGTAGTTCCTTTTGTTGCAAGAACTCTCACTAACATTTAAATATTTATCAAATAAAAAATTCAAAATTAATTACTTGCCATTCTTCAACATTAATTAGATAACTTTTTGCGCTGCTATTGCACATTAACCACAAATGACTAAATGAATGAATGAACGTCCGTCTAATTTCCACTACATTAATAAAGGAAGAAGTAAATAAAACAATGTGAACAGCAAACATACAGAAAACAAATTAGCATTGGAACACTTACACACATAATAAACTATGGGGTTTCGATTTTGGAAAATTAACACTTTAATGCAACACAGAAAAAAAAAAATTGCGCCAAGTAAACATTTTGTTGAATAAAAAAAAATAATCAATTACTTTTTTAATTGATTCAATTAAAAAGTAATCAATATTTTTGTTTATTTAAAGTAATCAATATTATTTAAAATATTGATTACTTTTTAATTGAGTCAATTAAAAAAGTAATTGAGTCAATTAAAAAAGTAATTGATTATGTTTTTTTTATTCAACAAAATGTTTACTTGGTGCAATTTAAGAAATATTTTTTTGTGTGAAGTAACTGGCATATAATAACACTACTCAACAGAACCTGTCTTTGAGATACATCTGTTATTTTAATAGACTTAGGTACGCTAAGTCCAATCATGTAAACATTATTGTTACCATTTGCTGAAATATCGCGGTTCTTTATTCACCACATTTTTTGGTATATTTTGCTTAATTTTTCGAAACTTAACTTTAAAATCATCACATTGTTTTTAAGAATATAAATATACACAAAATTATCTTTCATTTGAGTATAATCATGTCGGTTTTTGTTTCGGTGTACCTTACTTTTATTACAAAGCAATATGGTTGGTTGATTTGTTTTTAGCCAATCAATATGTTAGAAACAATTTTTTTTTTAGTATTGTCAAATACAAAATACGTTTTAAAATTTACTTTTTTTATTTAAAAAGTTGTACTTACTATTTTGATGAAAATAGAAAGGAATTTGTATTCCATTGACTACTTTCACTATAACTGAAATCAGAATTGAATACATTTTCATAATGTTATGTTTTCATATAGAGTTCAAAGACGAGAATATTTTAGAATTATTAGAAAAAGTTGTTATATTGAAGTTCATAAATTTTAAAAATTAAAATAAATATAAACAAGAGCTTAAAAGCAAAATAAAAATATAGGTTTTCTCTTCGGAAAAGTGTATTGAGTACCTAAACTATTGGGAAAACTTTCTAAGGAAAACTTTCCAATTTAAGAAACACGAATTACTAACTATTACCATCAAATATAAGTTTAACCCTTTGTCTACCCTTGTACACTACAGTGTAGGGGAATGTGGTGTACCATGCAACGATTAATATATAAACAGCTGTTTCTCTGCAGAAAATATATACAAAAAAGCGCAGTTTAAAGTGAGATATGCTACTATACAAGAGTCCCATCAAAAACTACGCATTACCAAATAATGTGTAAAGAAATTTATGGCCATAGGGCCACACGCATTACAATACCTCTTACTTCACTAATGAATTTTAAGGGTGATGAGCCAAAAAGTAATGGACGGGCTCATTAGGTGGAGGTAAAGTAACTGATTTCTTATATTGTTACCGGATTGGGAAAAGTAATGAGAGATTTTAATAAAAATAAATTTATAAAAAAAAAATTATTACAAATATTTGTTTTTAATTAAATAAATAAAGTGGTTTCGCTGAGTTTCGAATTGGTGTCTCTGGTTGTTACGCGAGCACTCAACCAACTGAGCTATCGTCACATATAATAATGGGTGGCTTAAACTGAAAATGAATTGTTGTGTTTTAGTTTGTAATGTTAAAAATATATACCTTACCATTATGCTTACAAAAAAATGACAAACTAATGAGTCTAAATATAGATTTTCAAAAAAATATTTTAAATGTTACTTCACATTTATATTTCACGCTTTATGTAATTGATGATCGGTAAGTCATTACTATATATTTTTAAATAATGTAAAATGTAATGATGTATCATGACTAGGTAACCCATGAGTGGAAAATTATTGGTAACTCATTACTTTATGTTTTGAAATAATGATGAAGGAATACAAAGCAATACATTATGTAACCCAATATTGGTAACTCATTACTCTTTGTTGGAAAATAATGATACAGGTAAGGAGTGCATTAAGGAGTTATGATATTTAATCATTGTATATTTCTTGCACATTTATTGAAAACGCCAAATTTGAGCATCGATTAGACACGAACTACAACGAATTTTGTAATAAGTAAAAATATGTAAACGTCATATTTACTAGGGGAATATAAATACCAAGTGCAATGGAATTTAAAAGACCATTATTAGAAAGGCGTGTCAAAAGTTTTTAAAAACTATTAGTTGTCAGATCCATACTATTCAGAAATCTAATGTACCTATCGTTGTACAACCTGAATTTATAAGTTGTTGCCATTATTATTCACTTTTTATTTCGGTTGGCACTTTATTTCTCTGTGTGTAGCTTTCGGAAATATGAACTTTTCTGGCTGAATTTTGATACACGTATTTATTTAATTTATGATGTGAGCAAGATTATTCAAGTTCAAGACCATTTGTTTTTTGTTAAACAAAAAACAAATGATCTTGATCTTGAACTTGAATAATCTTGCTCACATCATAATTTATGATAAAAGATCAAAAAATAAACTTTTGGTTTTAATTTCTTAAAATTTAAAAGTAAAACATTTGAAAATTGCAGAGTACGGCAAAACTGACTTATGGCCCTAATGCTATTGTCAGAAAGTGTTGTTGTTTTTTTTAATGAACAATAACTATGACGAGAGATTCTAGCCAGTACACGAACAATGTTATTAGTGAAAAATGTTTTATTTTCGATTTGAATCAGTTCAATTCTTCCAATTTTGTTTTTTTACTTCTCATCCGGTAAATAAAATAATATGGGTAAAACGTTGATTCTTTTCCTTCAAAAGTTGGGTAAAATCTTCTACCCCTTCTACATTGGTTCTCTGAAGATTTTCGGTGACGTGAAACGAAATATATAAACACCTGTCAGTAGATAAAATCTGCTTTAAATTTATGGCCTGTTTCTCGATTTCTAAAGAATGCTTTCTTTCGCTGTCTAAGCGAAAGAAAACTGATTTGGGTTTCTCTAACTACATTTCTATGCGAGCGATGACTTGAAGTACAAGTCGAATGAAAACGTAATAGTTTTCATACAAAATTTGGTTTCTCTATGTCGAACGAGTTGTCAACAGTGCGAACGTAAATGTCAAAACCAGTCACTTGCTTTTATCATTTCGAGTAACAAAATATTTTTAAAAATATATATTATTCATTCCATGAGAAAACGCAAAAAATCTGAACACGGGTCCTCTGATTTTGTTTATTTTTTTGTACATGAATACTTTATGGTCCCATTTGTACATTTCCTTTTTCAGATCTCCAAATTTGTAAAAACTCGTGATTTTATACACGTTTTTAGTTCTCATAAATATAAAAAAAAATGCTTAAAGTACTTCACTTTGAAGTGCAATAACTTTTTAATTGTATATCGCATTTTAGTAATTTAAACGATATTTGGAAAATGCACTTGTCTACTTTATAACTGGATTTAAAAAAAATGATTGCTAAAAAATGCATACTTAATGCAAATGCAGTTTTCTAATGCATTTTTCAAAACTTTCTCCCCCTACGATTTTCAAAAAAAAAATACAGTTCACTAAAATATGGAATATTAGCGAAATATACAAATACTGATTTTTATGGGACAAACCTGTCTTTTATTTTTAATGATTTAAAAAAAAAAAAATATTTTTTTTTGTGAAAGGCGTGGTAGAGAAGAATGAGTGTGTTTTCTAAAAATCATAACTACGTTGCAAATTTTCAATTTTTTATGAATCAGACTGCGCAGTTTCTGGTACTGAACCTTCGTCAGTGACCCTGTTTTTTGAATTTTTTTGAATAATGTAATATTTGTTATGTTTTTATTTGTTCAATTGCGTCAATATGAAATTTTCTGTGCAATCACTGACCGTGGTATAGATAAACTGATTTCTAATGCCACATGCACTCGCACTACACGTTAGACAGAGCGCTTTAGCCCTCTGAGCTATATATTTTTTTTATTCTATAAAATGGCAATATTTTTATACATTCTTGTATTTAATGTTTTGTGTGATAAATTTAAAATACGAACTCATTTAGTAACTTGTATTTATAAAAATATTCATTTATTAAAAAAATATTGAAAGAACAAAATCAGAAAAACGATTCAAATAAAACTTGTAATTTATTCTTTAATCTTACTAGTATACTTTTTGGCACCACTTAAAAAAAATATGAGTAACGAATCTTTTAAATAGTATTTGGGAATAGAAGTTTCGGCTGGGTTGTTGTACGGAAAATAATCTAAGTACGTTATATTTTTATTTTTGAATCCAAAATAACTTTTTTGACATCATATCGAAAATTTAACTAGGTGAAGTCATAAAAAAAAAATATACAAAAAAAATATTTTAAAAAAACGATACACAAATGTATAAAAATATTTCCATATTTTAGAATAAAAGAATAAACTTTGTTTAAAAAATCATTACAAATAGAAGACATGTTTGTCCCATAAAAATCAGTATTTGAATATTTTAGTAAACCTTACATTTTTTTTATTTGAAAATCGTAGTGGGAGAAAGTTTTGAAAAATGCATTAGAAAATTGCATTTGCGTTACGTATGCACTTTTTTAACAATAATTTTGTTTAAAAAACCTCTAGTTATAAAGTAGACAAGTGCATATTCCAAATATCGTTTAAATTAATAACATTCGATATACAATTAAAAAGTTATGGCACTTCAAAGTGAAGCACTTTTCGCATTTTTATCAAATTTATGAAAATTAAAAACGTGCATAAAATCGCGAGTTTTTACGAATTTCGAGATTTGGAGAAGGCTATGTGCAAGTGGGACTATAGAGTATTCATGTAAAAAATATATAAAAAATAGGAGAACCTCAAAAAAAAAAAATACTCATTTTACAGTGGTCTTTGCTGAAATGAATGATATAATAAAAAATTATAAATATTTGTAAAAAAAGCAATGGATAACAAAAGGTAAGAATAAAATAACACGAATATTCGTAGATTATTAGGAACTTTAAATTTTAGCGACAAGAAATCCACTATGGAACAGCTGAAAACGCTGGTGTACTTGTTTGATTTTCTTTTTTTGATTTATTTATTTTTCTTTTTTTTATTTATTTGTTTTATTTATTTATTTGTCATATACCGTTGATCACTGTTAGTAATGCTGTATTTATCTTCAAGCAATTTAGTAGTATTTTTGGTACTTTTAAAGGAAAAGTTTAAAATATCCGGTCTGGCACCACTATGATTTGTAAATACGTAAAACGGCTCTATGAAATAAGGTCCCAATGAAATAAGTCCCCAAACCAAAAATGAAATAAGAGCCCCAAAATTTCAAATAAAAAAATTGGGGTCTTATTTAATTTTTTGGGGATTTATTTTAATTTTATTTTTTTGAGAAGTGAAATAATAAATATAAATATTTTTCAGGTGTTATTTCATTTTCTTAAAAATCAAAATTTTTAAGGAATGTAAGCAGCCAATCTCATTCAAAGCACGCAGAAAAGCTTTATTTCGCGAAGCCAGCCGCCTGCCGCGTTCTACGGAGCAAAAAAAACCCCTACCAGCGGCCGAAGGCCGCCATCCAGAAGAACTTGTTTTTCAAATCAGATGTCGAATTCGTTGAAATCTTATATTTTTAAGACATCAAGTAACATTTATTTGACCTGTCATTACTTGTTATGTCCAAAAATACCAACCAAGATTTGTTTTTTAATGATTATTTTTTAAAATTCTATTTTATTAAAAATTTTACGTGTCTAAACGTAAAATAAACAGAAGATAAAAAACAATCAATTAGCTGTTTAAATGACAAAGCTATGACTGGTCAAATTATAATACTTATTGCCTTAAAAATAAGATTTCAACGGATTCGACATTGAATTTTTAAAAACAAGTTTTTCTGTGTGGCTGCCTTGGGCCGCTCCTTGGGTTTTTTTTCCTCCGTAGAACGCGGCAGGCGGCTACGCGAAATAAAGTTTTTTCTGCGTGCGACACAAAAAACAAACTATCAAAAACAAACTATATACACAAAAACTATGTATTAATTGGGAATAAAAAAATATTTTAATGTAATATATAATTAAGTTTTTTTTTTTAATAGGGGCCTTATTTCATTTTCGAAATGAGGCTTTACTTCATTAATTGCGGCGTTATTTCATTTTATTTTGGGTTTTGTTTCATTTTGTTGGGGCTTTTTTTCATTTTTTTTGGGGGCATTGTTTTATAATGAAATAAAGCCCCAAAAATTGGGGAGTTATTTCATTTTTGGTTTGGGGACTTATTTCATTGGGACCTTATTTCATAGAACCACGTAAAACACAAAAATTAGCACACGTGAGTATAGGCGAACGATAGCTTTCGAAATAGAGAAACCCAAATTGATTTGAATTCGAGTGACTAGCTATCGTTCGACTAGGATTTCGTTCGAGATCGAGGAACGGGCCAATAATTAATTTAATTAATAATGATCTTGAACTTGAATAATCTTGCTCACATCATAATCAAAATAACTTTAAAATAAGAAACTTTTCTTTAATAATTTCTAATTTTTCAGATACTTGTAAATTAGCTAAGTGCAATAGGTTTATACCATTTAAGAAAATGCAGCCATCGCAAGTAAAAATTATTTGCATGCAATTGTTCGTCTATATTCTAGTCCTTCCATTTACTTCTAACCTCAATTATTAGATGTTTTGCCCATTTTGTATTTACCGAAAAAAGCGAGAAATACAAAATCGTGTAAA
>CM037852.1:190984293-191025956 GCA_021234595.1 Delia radicum
AAAAACAATTTAATTTTGATTCACACGAATAAATTCTTTGGTCCCTAACGTAGCCTTAGCGTTCAAATTTTTGATTTGCATTAATATGGTAAGAGGGTAAACTCAAAAATTAAAAAAACCATAAAAATTAGTAGTTTTTTAGTTTTAAAATAAATTCTAGGAAAAAATTTAAAAATGTCTCTACGTTGAGTTGAAAATCGGTCCACCCGTTTATTCTGCACAGTGGCACCCGATTTGGAATCTAAATAAATTTAATTTGATAAAATTAGATGTCATTTGATACAATTTAATCGGGCTACTTTTCGGTTGAAATTTTATATAGTTATGTATACGGTCACATTAAATTAAGTAGATAAAACTATATAAAGATCCATATCAGTTTTATTTAAGCAGGACCTCAGTGTTCGTTAATGCACACATATGAACGCGTATATTTCCTCATATGTGTTTATGAATATTTGCATATATGAACCCTTTGTACTCATGTATGCATCCATATGTGTAGATTTTCAAGAGGGAATGCATGACTTTAGTAATTCTTTTTCACAGTATGCATGTTAGTTTTATATACCCTAACAAAATACTAGTTAAACTAAAGTTTATGAAGAGCTGCAGCTGCAAATTGCATATTAAAAATTCATACATTTCAAAACTAAATTTAGTCATAATACACGTTATAAACAACAATAAGAACCCCCTTGAAAATTACACAGAATGTAATTCCAATGAGTTTGAAAAGGGCAAGTTCTTAAAATCTCAATACAGATACACAATATGCTTTACTAACGAAAAGTTTGCAACATTTTAGCAAAAAAGTTTTTAAATTTGCCCTGCTTTAATAATAAAACGAAAGTGTTAAATAAATGAAAAAAAAAAAAACGGACATATAAGGACACATGTATGTGTAAATCCAAGAGCACCAACACACGAACAACACTTTAATTTTTGTATATACCCAGTCAGAAACTGCCAGTGGTACAAAAAACGAAGCACTGCGGCTAACCGATGAATTGTAAATAAACTACTGGCAGAACATTTGTTTAAGATACTTTACCAGCGTTTCCAAAAAGCATTAATTTTATAAAATTTATGATGCTTTGTTTGCACAATTTTCTAGTCGGAAGGATTCGAGTTCGAGCCCGGTTTCAGGCAAACATTTAATTGTGATTTTTTATACTTTATTATATTGTTTTCATATAAGATTATTTTATTTTTGTTACTGGAAAATAAAGCTCTTTAAAGGCCAACTTTTTCTTTCCAACGTTGGCAAGTTGTTGCCATCGAACCTTATGCAAGTACTGACATATTTGAGCATCAAACTGCAACCCAGCAGTTATCATTTACTTATATTTTAAGCCATCAAAGTATTATGTGTCTCGTTAGCTCAGTGGCTGGAAATATCGGCTGCGAATCTGGCGGCCAGGGTTCAAGTCCTGGCGAAACCACAAAAATTATACATGAATTTTTTTTTTAATTTTATTTTGAAAAACAAATTTTTAACCACCTATTTATTTCATGGTCTTCCCAACATTTTGCCAACGTTGGAAATTTTGTTTTCCCAGTTACTTTTAAAACAGGCGCCCCGTTTGTCTAATGATGTTAAAATTTTTGGATTGATAAAGCACTTATTGTCAGCACTTGTACCACTTGATAAAGTGCTTTGCCAACGTTTGTATTTTTGTGACTGGGTAACTTTTAACTTAACTTTATATGAAAACCCAGTCAGAAACTGCCAGTGATACAAAATCAAGCAATGTTATACAACTGGCTAACTAAAGAATTGTAAGTAAACTGCTGACAGAACACATGTTTAAAACGCTTTACCAGCATTTACAAAAAGCGATTTGCCAGTACTTTTTTTTTACAATAATTCCAGTGGTCACAGAAAGAATCATTGGAAAGAATTAGCTGATACCATTATGCTAATATTGAGAAAAAATGTTTTCCCAGTGCTATTTAATCAGAAATTATGAACGGCTGGAAAAGCTCTTTTAAGACCAACTTTCTTTTTGTTTTGCCAACGTTTACGATCAAACCTTATGCCAGTGCTGACATTTTTGAGCAGCCGTCTGTTAACCAGCAGTTTTCATTTACATAAGTTTTATGCCATATAGTATTATATGTCTCGTACCTGAGCTCAGTGGTTAGAGCTTCCGTTTGACAATCTGGCAGCCAGGATTTTTTTTTTACTTTATTTTTATTTTTATTTCAGTCTACGGAATAAATCCTTACAGACTATTAACATAAAAATTACAAAATTATTAATAAATATAAGTACAATATTTTTTTTTTTTTTTTTTATAGAAGTATTTAAAAACAAAATGATGTTGCGTTTAATAATATTAACATTTGAAGAAAAATCTAACAAATTATAAAGATTATTAAAATCATTACACATTCTTATAAACGGATCAGCATCAGCATACATTTGACGATAGAATGGAGTATATAATGGAGTATAATTACGTGTTGATCTTGGAGGAACGAAAAGTACAAAATTTTCTAACAGGAAATCGGAGCATATATCACCATCAATCAAATTTAATAAAAACGTAACGTTTAGCATTGTCCTTCTACTTTTCAGAGTGGGAAGCTTAGCGAGGTTTAATCTGGTTGTATATGAAGGTAGATTATTAATGGTATTAGGATAGGTGCTTCGTAAGCAGAACAGCAAAAGTTGTTTTTGCACTGATTCAATTTTTCCAATTTGAACAATGGATAATGGATCCCAAATCACAGAGCCATATTCCAAAATTGATCTCACGAGCGATGTAAATAATTGTTTTGTTACATTGGAATCTGTAAATTCCTTAGCCCATCATTTTATAAAAGGTAAGGTGCCACGATCTTTATTAATCGTCATTAATATATGCCGTTTAAAATCCAATTTTGGGTCTAAGAGAATACCCAAATCTAGAATATTATCCACTAATTCCAACTGAAAACCACCCAAAGAGTAAAGACCAAAAGAGTCTGTCCTTCTGGAGAAGCGCATATGTTTACATTTTTTAAAATTTAGTTCCATAAAATTAGAGCAGCACCATTCGTAAAAACTATTTAAATCCTGCTGTAGATAAATCTGATCGGAATTTTTATTAAAGCCACGAACAATTTAAACGTCATCAGCATACATAAGAACGTTTGAAAACTTTATCACCGATGGTAAATCATTAATAACAAGAGAAAATAAAATTAGAGTCCCGGCGGGACCAACAAAATTATACTTGAACTTTTTTCTTATTTTATTTTGGAAAACACATTTTAAGTTCACCTATTTAAAGTTGGACATTTTGTTTCCTACACTTTTTTGTACTACACTTTTTTGTACTACACTTTTTGAACAGACGGACCTTCTGTTTAATGATGTTATCATTTCGTTTAATGATGTTATCATTAGGAAAGCACTTTTTGCCAGCACTTGTGCCACTTGATAAAGTGCCTTGCCAGCGGTGTTCCGTTTGTCTTTTTCTGACAGGGAAGGTTTATGTATTTGTGTTGATTCTTGCATGTATATATAATGCAGTTGGCTGCAATAGTCGACACTATTTACAGGAAGTTTTCTAATTTCCTTCCATATGCAACAGGAAATTTTAAAGTACACTCAAAAAGAAAAAGTCAGTAAAATCAGCAAAAAATTTTGCTGAGTCATCAAAATTTTAGTCAGGAGGGTGCTTTCAAAAAAATGGCTAATGTCACAAAATCAAAAATTAGTAAATTCAGCAACAGAATCGCTAACATTTAGGTGTTTAAAAATTAAAAAAAAATTCTTGCTTAAAATTAATTAAGTTGGCTGAAAAAACTCAAAAAATATACAGAAAAGTGATACTTTTGATAATTTACATTATAATTAATTTATATTAATTTACATCCTTAAAAAAAATTTTCAATTTTTTAAAAAAAATTGTCAATACCTTAAAAATATAAAAATATTCGTACATTGGCGACATGAATTAATTAAATATCTAAAAATATATAGAAATAATTATATATAACATAAACAAAAACATATTTCAACTTCTTATATACATGGTTGTCTTTATGAAGACAATTTGGCCTGAAGCTAAATGTCGGTGTATTTGTTTGCAATTTTCTCATATTCCATATATTCAATTTTGTTACAAATACACATTTTAGTTTAAAAATACACATTTTGTTTTTATTAAATTTAAATATTTTATTTTGTCTTTAATTTAATTAAAAATCAATTTCTTTGGCCAGCTGGAATTAACACAATATTTGAGTTTATTAGATCAACAATTTCTATGAAAACAAATTGTTGGCGTCCTTTTGTACGAAAAACATATACAAAATCTTGCATGTTTGATTTTTTTACGTTTCTTACAAGGTGTGTACTTTTTCGTATCATTTTCATCGTCTCTACTATATCTTGACATGCTGCGACATTTACTTCATTCTGAGTATATTTTTCAATCTGGTTTTTATCCACACTATTAATGTGCTTATTAGAAATTTTTTTTAGCAAAATAAATTAGTAAAACATTAGTAAAATATTAGCAAAACATTAGTTCAAAACTGTTAAGTGCTGAATAAGTATAACTAAAATTTTAGCTGAAAACTTGACTAATTAGATGTTTTACTAATTTTGCTACTAACTTATTTTTTAAGTGTATGTATAGTTTACCAAACAACTTGTTGTTTATAATTTTCGTTTGTACTAGTAGTAGTAAAATTTCTCCATATTGTAAAGAATAAATTAATATGTAGAATTGACAAATATTCGACCTATTTAAAAAAGCCGGTTTTCGAATACCTAAAAATAAAACCATATTTTAAAAACCGGTTTTAGTTTTTTTTTTTAATCAAAACCAGTTGAAATAATCGCTTTTCCGGTTTTTATAGATCGCTTTGTATTGCTTATATCTGACAATGTTTATACACAGAGAGAATTATCTCCATGATATTAATGAATTTTTGCATAAATGCAATGAAGTTGCACTGGAATCCGGAAATTGAAACGTATCATTAAGTTTATGCAAGTTTTCGTAAAATGTTATGAAGTCTGTCATTTCATAAATTCAAGGTTTTATTCACTTTGTGAATAGGGTTTCTTTAAAAAACTAGTTTCATAAAAAGTAAGATGCTATTTATTAATCTTAAGAAAATGTTTCGTTCACTATGTAAAGAAAGGTTCATTAGATTAGTAAAAATTTACATTATTTTTCTTTAGTTAGCCTCTTTACAGGAAGAAGAAGAAGAAAACATTTTTATTGAAAAATTTTACGGACACAAGGGATACACCAGACTGCCGCAGTTTCGTCGCCCTCCTGGACTCGTCAGTGGTTAATTTATGTGTCAATTGAACAAAGTATTTTTATATTGTTAATTTGCTCTATATGAAAAACTTTTTTGGTGTCGTACTGCTATTCAAACTCACTGTCTTAGCATCACTGTATCGTAATCTTACCTCTTAACGAGTTGAGCCACGGTCGACACAGCGATGACTGTGGCTAAGTGGAGTTTTGTCACACTACGTACACACAAGTATTGTTTCGATCAGAAGAGACAGAATTAACTAATACCAATGCACAATTAATTTCTCAACTAGAATGCTTCTTCTTCTTTATCCTATCTCTCTTTCACATGTAATTATCACGTTTTTTGATGCGCTTTATTCACATACAATAGTTGGATAACAAGTGTAGGTTAGAGATTGAGTCGCCGTTAAGCAAGTTTCTTCAAATTTTATGTGAGAAAGTGGTTTGCAACCGTCAGATAATGACAATCGTAATTAATTTTATATTAATTACTGTAGAATATTTCTTTAGTTAGCCTCTTTACAGGAAGATGAAGAAGAAAAAATTTTTATTGAAAAATTTTACGGACAAAGGGATACACCAGACTGCCGCAGTTTCGTCCCCCTCCTGGGACTCGTCAGTGGTTAATTTATGTGTCAATTGAACAAAGTATTTAATATTGTTAATTTGCTCTATATGAAAAAACTTTTTTACTTTTTTGGTGTCGTACTGGGATTTAAACTCACTGTCTTAGCATCAAGCTATGCATCGTAATTTCACCTCTTAACGAGTTGACTAAAATTCTTTCTGTCGTCTACGAAAATTCTTTCTGTCAAATTAAAAAATAAATACTAACAAATTAAATGTCGACATTTAAAACTAAAATAAAAAGGGTCTTTAGAAAGGCTGAGAACTTTTTTGTTCGTTTGTAAATAAAATTAGTCGTAAATTCAAAATATTGTTAAATAATGGGGTTAAGAAAACGCATTACGCATTGCGATTGAGGGTCTAAATTGCTTATATCAGCAAAAAATTGCCTAATTCAGCAATATTTTTGATGATTTTACTAAAACATCATTTTAGGCCACAAAAGCTCAAAAATGTGAAGAAAAAGTTTTTTTAAGCTCAAAATCGGAAAATCAAGATCTGAGTGGAAAAATATCATTAAGACCTGAATGTAAAAAGATCACTAAGAACGGAATTACGCAAATTTGTCTCACAGGTTTTTATACTTGCTGGCATTTTAAAATTGACAGATCTCATGCAAAGTATTCTAAACAATGCATATTTCCCTAAAATGTTCAGATAGCAAAATATTCGAAAATGCCGAATAATTCGAAACGAAAAACGCGTTTCTCGAATAACTCGGAAACCACACATTCTGTTTTTTTTTCAGAAAAAACCGGTTATCAAAAAATTCGGAAACCGGTTTTGACATCTCTATTAATATGTATTATAAGAACATCTTATGGACGTACTCTACACACTCTTAAAAACAAAATCATATATATACTCAGGAAACTTCTACTTTAAAAATATGTAGTTGTTTGGGTTGTAATACGGTTTCTTTATTTTTGATGTAAATGTCAGTCATTTGTAGAAACAGATTAAACTTTCTATTAACCTTGTAGTTTATTTAAAAAAAAAAACAAACCACTTCAAATGACTGTTTTTATGATTTCCCAGCTGAAAAAGATCATATATTATTATATATGGCCCATGTATGAATATATATGAATATATGTGGATCCATACATGGAAATGCATGGAAGCATATATGGAAATGTTTGTTATATATGGAAGCATATATTGAACCATATATGAACAATTGTTGCATTTATGTTTTCATATATGGAACCATATATGTAAATGTTTACCATATATGGAGCCATATATGAAAGTGTTTTCCATATATGGTTACATATATGAAAACATATATGAATGTATTATACATATATACTACCATATATGGAAGCATATATGCATCACTTTCCCATATATGTGGTTTAATTCATAAATAAATTTATAAATTAAACTATAGTTAAAAGATTTTTGTATGAATCTTCTGTTCTATATTATCTTGATGTATACAAATATATTGACAAATAAAACAAAGTATTACATTTTGGTAATCTATTTTTTGAACAAATAAATAAAATGTGTTGTTGCTTTGTATAAAACAGTTAATAATAACATATTCGTCAAAATTATCGCATTTTAATTTTATTATATAATTGTTACTTTTTGTTTCTTTATACAAAGTAGATGTAAAAATTGTATTTTTAAATCTTGCTCTGTCATAAAAAAATGATTTGTTTGGGCCTTAAGCCATAGATTCTAACGTATATTGTTGAAACGAGTTTGGACAAAAATGTTTATGCTTTCCAAGGACTTCAACCAATTCAGCAGGGGTGGATGTCATAGAGTCAAGACGTTTTTTTAATGTACTTGCTCCCTGTGATATGTTTACGTTATTTATAATTTCTGTGTTTAAAAGACGGGTACCGTGGACACTTTTAGCAATTAATCCATTTTGGTCTTCAAATGGAAATGCGTTGATGGAAATGTGTTGATAGATCTATCATCTATTCAGGAATGTGTTGATAGATCTATCATCTATCACATTCCTGAAAATGTCAAATAATAAATTTGAAAACAAAAAAACTTTATAGATTATTTTTTAGGACAATATCCTGATAAAGAAATATAGAGTATGGCCTCGAACTTGAATAATTTTCATTTTCAATGTATATAAAATATACATTTTTTATGTATATACAATAATATATATGTAAGCAATAATTTTGTTAATAAAAATTGAATTTTCAAACAAACAATTGTTTTTATTTTATGAAAATATACGTAAGGAGGAAAATATATGAACATATATGGGTAGGATATATATGGACAAATGTATGGACATATATGAACATATATATCCATATATGTCCATACATCCTCAATTTTCGGATCCAAACCATATATGGAACTCCATATATGTATATATATGGGTCATATATGAACTTTTTCACCTGGGTTTACATTAATTTTTTACAGCGGTTTTTTGTTATTTAAAAAAATAAATGTTTGTTTATTTTTACTAAAATATGTGGTTCATTTTTATTATAATTCTAATTTTTTGAACAGTGAAAAATTTTAGTTGAATTTAATGAACAAATGAAAAATTTTAGTTGAATTTAATGAAAAGTTTAAGTTCTTCAAGTTCTTCCAGAGAAATTTCATTTGGTTTTGACTACATTTGTAGGTAGGTGTAGGTACTATTAACTTTATATGGTAAGATTACGCATTTGAGAAAAGACATTCCTGTCGATTTGACAATACGCACATCACTTCTTAACTTTCCACATATGATGCGATACCTTCTAAAATACGCGTGAAGAATTGTCGGTTAAAGCTATCAAATTTTTACCATCTTCAAAAAGTAAACAAAAACAGAGAAGGAAAACTACAAAAAACATTAAAAAATGTTAATTTATTGTTTATTTTAAATTAGTTTTGCATGTACTAAATATGGAATGAAGAAAATTTAACCATTTATGTGTTTTTGCTAAATTAAATGACAGACAAAGAGACTAAAAATTTTGTTTTTCAAACTTTATCTTGTTATCCTACAGGAGTTGATTTATTTGCATTTTTATTGTTAAAATTAATTAACTAATCAAAAAATAGTTATAAATTTTAGGAATTTTCAAGTTTTAATAGAAAAAACAACAATTTTTTTTGTCAAACGCGTCAATGTTGGCGGCGAACAACATTGTCTGCATTGAGACAATTTATAAAAATTACAAATCTTGTGTCAGACTGTTCTTCCTCTTTACAAAATAGCGAGACAATGCCTATACTCATAATAATCATACAAAAATACGAAAATAATGCCAAAACAACAAAAACTTTCGTAAAATGAACTAATATTGGATTATTATCAGTGTATGCTTATTTTTCTAAGCCAAATGCATTTTTAAATAGTCAGACAATCATAATTTGTTGGTCACATTTTTCCTTATTCTTCGTGGTATTATGCAAACCTAATTCGTTATTGAATTGAGGATTATTTGTCTAAATGTAGATAATATCGGGTTGCTTTCTTAAGTTTTTTTTTATTGAATTTTCTTTTACTTCATACCATTAAAAGTAGAATATAATCTTTCTAAGTAAAGCAGCTTTAAGACCTAAGTTTTAAAAAAAAATTTCGTTTATAGAGAAAACTATTTTATTATACAGAATTAAAATCTCTTGTTAATTAAAATTGAATGAAAATTTTTGAGAATCTGGGTTTTAGTTTGTACAACATTTTTTATGTGTATGTGTGATTCGAAACTGAGAGGAATGTTAAATATATTACAGCAAACAAGTTTTATATGGAGAAATTTTGAAAAAAAAATTTTAAATTCATGTTTAAATCAGCTGCTTTTTGAGCAAGGATTAAACTAAGAACATGTTGTCAGGATAGTTATTCTCTGAAAAATGCATTTCTGGCTTTCAGTAAAATTTCATTAACATGGTTGTTAAAGTATAAAAATTTGTCTAAGTAAATACCTAAATATTTTACAATCACCTTATTTGGTATGTATGTGTTATTGAAATTAGATTTATTCTTAAATGATTTTCAAAGAGAAGCAACACTCAGGAAATTCTTCCTATTAATTACTGTGTTGCTTTCTTTGGAAAGGGGATAGTGAACAGATGAAAGGTGGTGAAAGATGAAGGGCTTCAAACATGGTAACACTGTAATTGCGTGAGATGATAAGTCTTAGAACAGTTGTTGGTCGCCACCTGATGTAGAGTTGGCGAATTTATTGAAGCTTTTTGTTTCATAGCCCTGATTCATTATTTTACTTCGGTTGGGTTAAGTGCTAAGGGAACACCAAAGGTGGGCGCAGCGATACATATAAGAGAAAAGCCGAAGTTTAGCTATAAAGTTAAAAGTTCGGCCGCCGAACTATTTTTCGATTTGGCCGAACTTTCTGAGGCCGAAACAGTGAATTCGTTGCTTAACTACAGACTTTTCTTCAAATTTGACACTCAAAATAGCATCTATTCAGATTTCCATCCTCCAAATTTGTCCATAATGCTTTAAAATACCGAATACAGACCAAATGCATTTTCTGGAAGAACTGTTCGGTCGGATATTATTAATAAATGTTGGGGAATAGTTGGATGCTGAAATATGGCATCACTGGCATAAGAATTGCTGAATATCATTTGGCAACGTTGGGAAAACAAAAAAAAATTTGTCTTAAAATAGCTTTTCCAGAAATAAAAGGAAATCAATTTCATATAAAAAATACATTAAAAAGTATACAAAAATAACACAAACAGTAAGCCTGTAGCGGGGATCGAACTCAGAACTTTCTGATTGCAAATTCTTTTCAGCAAATAATCATCATTTGTACAAAATTAGTGCTAAACCAGTGGTTAGACTTTTGAGCCGTTGGCAATTTCTGGCAAGATAGCCAATGTTTTTTTTCTGGTAGATCACTAAGATTATTGTAATAAAAATATTGCCAAAACGATTTTTGGAATCACTGGTAAAGCGTTTTAACCAGTAATTTATTTGCAATTAATCGGTTAACCAGTGGTATGCCAGTATTTGCTTTTTTGAACCATTGGCAGTTTCTGACAGGGTTCGTTCACTCTCATTATTTAAACAACTTTATATTCTTAAAAACAAGGTTTTTATACCACCTATTCTTCCCAAATGATTTAAATAAAAATTAGAAACCTGCTAACCGACACAAAAAACCAATTTGTCAAAAACCGAAAATTTGGCCCACCAGCCGGATTTTCGGTTAACCGTTTTTGGAAACACTTGCTAGAACTATTGCTTAGCGATTTATCTGATTTTGTGAAAACAAAGCACAAGAGACACCCTATTTTAAATGTTTGTCTCAAAAATCTTTTGAGTCATTAGCTTTTAAATTCCGCTTCAAGTGTTGACAAAATCCAAAATGAATGCTGTAACGCCCCTAATATGCATGTGTAAATTTATAGAACAATTCTTCTTCATTATGAAACAATTTAAGAGCATTAATTAAATTTGAAAATATTTCTTCTTATTTTCCTTTTCGTTCGCAGTATTATAATATTTGCATATGAAATTGCTTTCTCCGTATTTCTAAAGCCAAAATCTATATAACCGCTACATATTTGTTAAAGTATTTGAATTCATTTTTTAATATTTATTTGTTCATTGTTTGATTATAGAATTTGGCATAACGTTTTTTTTTTTTTTTTTAATAATTTATACACACAGAAAAATATGTTGCTATTTGCCAACTATAATTCGGTTACTACGACTCAAATTCGGTTATTACGAATTTCTGTCGGTTGGTACAACTTAACACTGGTTTACACAACAAAGTTCGGTTAATTCAACAGAATTTAAATTGCCACATCCAACAACTTCAGAAATCGAATGTTAGTATTGTTGTACTAACTGAATTAATAAGCTTATACCATTAATATGCACTTTTCCATTCGGTTGGCACTTTTTTTCTCTGTGTGTACATGAGCAAAATTCCTTTAACATTAATTTTGAAGACGTGACATAATTTAAAAATTTTGTTCTCATTATGTTGGGGGCGAAAAACTTTGTCTTTCTTGTAAAGAAGAAAGTTATTGATTTATAAACACAAAATTATTTCCGTACATTTTTATATAATTAAGGGCTTTAAGGCAAATTTATAAAAACAATTTTAAATTTAAATTCGTTTAAAATGAATATTTTTCTTTATGTTAATGTCTAAAAATATTCACACTAAACGTATTGCGTATACTTAATATTTTTTTTAATAAATAACTCATACGCCTTATACGTTTCGTAATTTTTGGTTTATTACTGGAAAAATATTTTTAAATTTTCTGAAGAGTAATTTTGATCCAACAGAGGATTTTTTTTTAGTTTGAGCAAGTACAGTTTCTATACTTTATATATTTTTTAAAATTTGTACATAGAAATCCTCTGGTGGACCACCTTTATGCTACAGAAAATTTAAAAATATTTTTACAATAATAAGCTAAAAACTACGAAACTTTTGAGCCCTTATTCGAAAAAAAAAATTTGAAACTTTTTTTTGGTTAAACTGCACTAAAACCGGCAACTTCAATCGCTGGTAGATGTACTTCAAATATTTTTTACTTATTTTCCCCATATTCAGCTCTTTAATATGTATCGATCTAGTGGTATTCCTACAACCATTTTGATAAGTTGCCATATTTGGTACGCCCTAGTGCAATATTAATTAAAATATACACTCAAAAAAAAAAGTTTGTAAATTCAGCAAAAAATTTTGCTGAGTCAGCAAAATTTTAGTCAGGAGGATGCTAGCAAAAAAATTGCTAATGTCAGCAAAATCTTTTGCTGAAAATCAGCGAGCTGATTTTTAGCAACAAAATTTGTAGATTCAGCAAAAGTTTTGCTAACACTTAGTAGATTACAAATAAAAAAGCGTTGGTAAAAATTAATAAATTTTTTGCTGAATTTTAGTAGACTGAAAAAACGCAAAAAAATTGTAAAAAAATTGTAATTAGTTAAAATATTTGCTGAAAATCATAAAACATATTTTTGTGATTCTTTTAAAAATAATTTACAATAATTACGAAATATAAAAATTTTCATATTCCCACATTGACGACATGAATTAATTTAATATCTGAAAATATATAGAAATAAATATATATAACATAACAAAAGTTTCTTTCAACTACTTACATCAATGGTTGTCTTAATGATGCTATCTTTTCAATGACGAAACTGCCGAAGATAATTCTAGAAACGAAACGAAAAAAATAAACAAAAACAAACGAAACGAAAAAAAACAACCCTTTTTTTTGCAATAAGAAAAAGGAACCATACAAATCTACCTAAGATGTGTGTCTTTGTCTTTTGCTTTACTCTGTCTACATGTCTGTATATGTTTTTTTTATGGTTGATTTTTTTAATTGTCTTATTAGAGTTGTCCTTTTTAGTATCATTTTCCTCTTCTCTACTACATCTTGACATGCCGCGACATCTGCTTATCAGCACAATTTTTTTTAGCAAAATTAATTAGCAAAACATTAGTATATTAGTAAAGCATAAGTATAAAACAGTTAAGTGCTGAATAAGTATAACAAAAATTTTAGCTGAAAACACGGTTTTTAGCAAAAATATTTGCTAAAAAATAGTATTCCTGATTTACAAGACGTTTTACTAACTTTTCTACTAACTTATTTTTTTGAGTGTACACAATATTTAATATTTTCATAAAAACTTATTAAGGTCAACCACAGCTAAAATTGCTTGAACCTTTTAATATAGAACAACGACAAATTGGTGGCGTTTAATGAAATCGTTTATATATTTTTTGCTCTTTAAGTACAAATACTTAATTTCGTGAAAGAAGAATAAACTAAACTTTGACAATTGTGTTAAGCCACCCACCACTGGCAAGGTACTTATACTGGCAACAAGTGCTCTCCCAATCCAAAAATGATAACATCATTAGGCTAAAGGTTCAAGAAGTGTCGGACAAGTACTGGGGAAAAAAGTTTCCAACATTGGCAAAGTGTTGGTAAAACCATGAAATAGGTAATCCTAAAATAGATTTTCTAAAATAAAGTAAAAAAAAAGTTCATTTACAATTTTTTTGGTACCGCCGGAATTTGAACCCAGACCGTCGCCAGATTGGCAGTCGACAGCTCTACCCACTGAGCTAACGAGATATATAATACATGATAGCTTAAAATTTAAGTGAATGATAACTTGCTGAGTAACAGTTGGTAGCTCAAATATGTCAGCACTGGCATACGGTTTGGGAGAATCAATTTGCCAACGTTGGAAAAACAAAAAAAAAAGTTGGTCCTACAAGCTTTTCAGAAACAAAAAAAAAATTTTTTTTTATTTTATGTTAAACTCAAATTAGCAAAAAAAAAAATATTAAAATTTACCAATATTAACCCATTTATTATTTCGTCCTTGAATAACAATTAATAAATAAAGTTTTTCTGCTTATAACGGCGATTTCATAATTTTGTAAAGTCAGACTCATAGTTCGGAGTCGAAAATACTTTCAAATAGAAGGTGTGATAGAAGTTGTAAGTTTTCGTTTGTTATTATATGCTGACGACATTGTGTTATTGTCTGATGATATATCGGTCATGCAAAAAATGGTAAAAAATTTGGAAATATATTGCAATAAGTGGAACATGGAGGTAAATATGACCAAGTCTCAAAAGATGATTTTTAGAAAGGGTGGGTAGAAAGGGTAAATGAATATAATTATCTAGGTGTAATCCTTACTCCAAAAATGATCTTCATAAAAACATTTGCAAAAGAGAAACAAGTCAGCTAAAAATTGCAATAATGCAACTTGGAAAAGTTTTTTGAATAAAACTAATATAACGCTTGAAACTAAATGGAAACTTTTTCAGTCAATATGTCGATCCATCCAATCGTACGCAGCTCAGATTTGGGGATGCTGGTTATTTGATGACGTTGATTTACTGTAGCGGTAGTTTTTAAAAAGAATATTAAAATTACCGGATTCAACACCAAACTATGCGCTTACGTTGGACTCAAAAACAGAGTATAGTTACTTTTATACATTAAATTTACACATGAATTACATATTTTAAACTCTTTTTCAATACCACCAAAACAGATTACCGCACAAACTATCGGTAATGATACTGAGAAATAATAATTTCTGGGCAAATCAAATGAACGAATTGGGAAGAGAACTTAATATAAATTTCTCAAACGATATATCATCAGAGGAATGGCACAGTCAAGGAACAGCAGTGCTACAACAACTTAAATCAAGAAATTTAACAGAAATGCATGAGTTAGCTTTGAGAAGTAGAAACCGATTTTACAAATATTTAGACCATAGTAAAGGTACAAGCTACATTGAAAATCGACTTTTTTATAATTTCGTATTTTAGTAAATATTCTTAAGATTCTATGAAAAAAAAATTAATTTAAAAATTCCTACGGGTTCAAAAGTTACAGCCGGATTAGTGAGAGCGCATTTTTATCACAGCATGGAGTTTTTGCAAAGGAAATGATGAAAATCGTTTAAAATGCGCCAGAGTGAAGGCATATGAAGAAGCTTCAAGAGAAGCCCGAATTGCTAAACGATTGCAAAAAACTGTAAGAAACAGCACAACACAAGATAACGAAGGCATACATTACGAATCAGGAATGGCAGATTGAAGGTAACCTTTTTTTTTCTTTGTTCACAAACTTTGAACGCGTTTATCTCGAAACCATGTTTTTCGTACTGGTTGCGGCACTAGCGGGTTCATTTTTTAATGAATTTTTTTTTTGTATTTTTATAAACTTGAATTGCTATCGTATGACACTAGCTTTTTTTAAATTTTTTTCGTTTTTTTATGAATTTTTAAAGTCAATATTTTTTTCGAAAAAAACACACTTTTAAATTTGGAACATCACCAAAAATTAAAAAAAAGCTCTTGTCATACGATAAACAATTTTGTTAAGATTTAAAAAAGTCATTTTTTTCCAGATCGGACAATTTTTGCGACTTCCAGCGCTGCAACCACGAGGCCCCGTTTTTTTCTTTGCCGCCAGTTTGGAGCTCTATAAAACCATGTTGGAGTGAAAAATATATTTTTTTGAATTTTTTCTTGTAATTTGTTCAATTCTCTACAATAATAAAAATTTTTGGAAAAATGTTTGTTTTTGACTGAGTTATGAATTTAAAAAAAGGTCTGTTTTCTCTGCCGCGAATGTAAGGTCCCCCCTTAAACCAAACAAGAACAATTATGAAAACCAGATGTGATATGCTACCATTAAACGCTAATATGTTTGGTAACATTGAAAATAAAATGTGCAGTCTATGTAATATGAGAGAAGATGAAAATCTTATTCATATTATGGCAAAATGTCCTATACTCAAGGAATTTCGAATCAGGCATTTAGGAAAAAATTATTTAAACGAGTGTGAATTGATAGATATTTTAAATGGAGAAAGAGAAAATGGATGGAAGAGGCTTTATTTTTATGCAAATAGCGCATTAAAATACAGAAAAATAATAATTGAATAATTTAATTATTAATTATTGTAAATACACATAATTGTTAAAATTAAGTGTAACAGACGACTTAATAGTCATTGTTATGAACTTTATATCTTTATTTTAATTATTTTGATTGAATAAAGAATACAATACAATACAATACAAAAAAAAAAAATAAATACTTTCAAAATGTTTTAGTAAAATTCTCTTTGTTTACACTATTTTGAATATATAATTGTTCAATAATTAAAAATTTTATTATAATTTTTATTAAGAACAATTACATAATTTTATACTTGAAGTGCTTTATCTTAGCCATGTAAATTTAATGACTGCTTGTGTTTATTATCTAACACAGACACACATACATATACATACACAACACCAACAAAGACAGCACTGACAATCCCAGCAAAACTTTGGTAATGGGTGCGATAAATGCATTACCTTGTAATGTGTACTCTTTACCTGTATCATTATTTTCCAACAAGAAGTAATGAGTTACCGATAATTGAACACTCATGGATTACCTTGTAATAAGACCTCATTACATTTTACATTACTTCAAAACATAAAATAATGACTTACCGATCATCAATTACATAATGCATGAATCATAAACGTAAGTAATGATTAATATATATTTTTGAAAATCTATTTATAGACACATTAATTTGTGTATATTTTTGATATCAGGAACGAAAACACGAAGCACAACAACTCATCTAGATTTTAAGCAATAATATATTGTATGTATCGATAGCTTAGTTCTTAGAGTTCTCGCCTAACTAATTGTTAAATACCAGAGACCCCAGGTTCGAATCCCAGCATGACTATGTATTTATTTAATAAAAAAAAGTTATTTATTTAATTAAAAATATCTGTAAAAAAAAAAAATTATGCATTTTTTTTTATGAAAATCTATTTTTAGACACATTACTTTTTCCCGCCATGTAAACATACAAGTAACCACTTACTTTACCCCCTACAAGGTAATGAGTTACTTTGAGGCTCATCGCCTGTATAATTCATCAGTGAAGTAACGTGTAAAGTAATGCATGAAGCCCTATGGCGATACATTACTTTACCCATGATTTGGTAATGTGTGGTTTTGCTGGGATACTAACAATAACAAAAATCACAAGCTTTCATTAATTGTATTAAATAAGCTTTTTTGTGTTTAAAAAGATTTTGACTT
Organism: Delia radicum; assembly: GCA_021234595.1. Lineage (NCBI taxonomy): Eukaryota > Metazoa > Arthropoda > Insecta > Diptera > Anthomyiidae > Delia > Delia radicum. The sequence goes on from CM037852.1 coordinate 191,001,790, forward strand.
TAATTGCTACTTCTTATGGTACTTACTTATTGTTTAAATTGCGCTTTCTTTCCTTTTTTCTGCCCTAAATATTGTTGTGTATTTTTCAGCTGCTAGTATTAACATTGTTTAACCCACTGCTACTTATATAAACACAATATTAAGAGATTATTGTGTTGTTTTAGTTGTTGTGTGTGTTTGAAAAAAAAACATTCTTTGTTTATAGGCTTGTTTTTTTCCAATACATGTTGCGAAATTCCATACAAAATTTGACTACAGGGCATGTTAAGTGGTAACTTTTTTAGTTTTCCAACTTTGATAAGTTGTTAGTTTATATTCAAATGTATTAAAAGTGCTGCCAATCGATTTTTTACATCCATATTAAGTGTGAGGAACAAAACAAGGCTTTTATTAAAAATAATTATTTTTAATTAAAATTATTAGTATGTTCACTAGATAGCAGTGATATAATTATTTGTGAGTGTGTTTTGTAATAATTTAAATTTATTCCTGCAAATATGTGTAGATAATTATAACTTTCCGTTGTTGTTATAATAATCGTGTTATCTGAATTCATAAACAAAATTTTAATTAGGTCACCATCGCGTATAAGTAACATTTAATTGTAATTGTAAGTTATAATTAATCGGAAGAAATTCATTGTACGTGTTTTCTATCTGCGATGCTTGGTTTTCGCGATAAACGCAAAACACTAAAATCTTGCCAATTAAATGATAATTTTTTTTATTGGAATATTGAAAGTGTAGTTACACCTCTGATGGAAACATTATTTCCGTAACAATGAACAAAATTTTAATTAGGTCACCATCGCGTATAAGTAACATTTAATTGTAATTGTAAGTTATAATTAATCGGAAAAAATTCATTGTACGTGTTTTCTTCCTGCGATGCTTGGTTTTCGAGATAAACGCAAAACACAAAAATCTTGCCAATTAAATGAACATTTTTTATATTTTAATACTGAAAGTGTAGTTACACCTCTGATGGAAACATTATATCCGTAACTTAAAAACTAAAGAAGCTAGGGAAAATCTGTTTGCACCAAAGGTCAACAACCACTCCCTATACGATGTTAGTGGACGCGAATTAAGACTTTGGTGTAGGTTAGTGTTATTAGAAAATGGTAAATTCTTATACAGCGCTTATTTCGAAAACCAAGCTTCAGTTTCTTAACGTTTTTTTGTATTTCGTAATTTTTTTTTAACGTTTGTACTAATATTTCAAACTTTAACGATTTTTTGTCAATATAATAACAATATTTAATCTACCCAGATGAAAATGTTCATATATTGTTATATATGGCCACATATATGAGTTCATATATGAATCCATATATGTTTGGATCCGAAATTTGAGGGTATATGGACATATATGCTCATATATTGTCATATATTATTATTTTTCCTATATTCTCGTATATAAAAAGCTTTTTTAGTTTTTTTTCCAAAAATATTCTGTTTATTAAAAAATAAAGCTATTATAATTCTGTATACATGTTACTGAATACAGGAATTTTTTTAAAAACTTAAAATATACTTCAATATAAGAATATTCTACACCATTTTTAATTGTATTTTAAAATTTAAATAGTTCTGTTTAGTTTTCCAATTATTCTGAAACACAACTAAAAATGGGAATGTGGGAAAATATTTATTTTTTAAATACAAAATTTAACAAAATAAATAAATCCAATTAATTCATCTGGTTTAACCAGTTTTTGAATACTGAGATCAAAAACTTTGGCTTAAATAAAGTTTAGCTGCATGTTTCCAAAATAAATGAAACTTTTCCACGCTGAATCTGCGGATGGTAAAATTTTTTGGAGGACTTTATTCGGGAGGGAAGGGTTAAAATTTGAAGTTTTGTTTTGTGACTTTATACAAAAGTTTTGAATGGATTGGCATCATCGGATAGGTGTTTTAAATGTCTTTTCAAAGAGTAAGATATCCCCATTCATTAACCCATTACGAGTCAGTTTAACATTTGGTATGTTTTTAAGAACTTTTGTATAAAATCGCAAATCAAAATTTCAACTTTGAACCCATCCCCTCGGAAAAGGGGTGCGTTTTTCCTAATAACTCATTCTCTGCAATCGTATTTATAAATTTATAAAACATTAATTTATATATTTCTGTTAAGAATTCGTAGACCGGCGGAGTAAGGGTTAAAAATAAAAAATAAATCATCCTCATATATGATCCTCATATCTGATCAAAAATTAAAACATATTAACCATATATGGAATAATATATGAATTCATTTATGGTGAGAACCAATATATGCAATATATTATATATGGTGTCATACATATCCATATTTCATTTAAATGTATTTACCCATATAAGCTCCCATACATTACATATATGTTCATATATTATCATGTATGAAACCATATATGCTCATACATGAAACCATATATGGCAATATATTATTATATATGAACTTTTTCACCTGGGTAATCAATATAAAAGTGTTTTTAAATTTGTGAAAATTCGAATATTATTTATGTTAATTAGTTTTTTTAAATTTTGGCTATAGTTTTTAATTCAAGCATTTTTTTTAAGGGTTTTACACATTGCAGCGATTTTTTTTCAGTTTGAATTTATTGTTTCTTGGAAAATATTCGCTTAAGTGAAATTTTACTGATTTTGTACACATAATTAATATTTTTTTTGCTATTGTTTTTGCAACCCAGCAAAACCTTGGTAATAGCTTGTTATTACGGAACATGCCACCTGATAATAAGTTAAACTCCTTGCACTTGCATTACTTCGTTATTGTTGTTATTACTGACTGCCCACTAGTGACACCAACTTAACATGTTTATTTGTTTTTATTCTATTATTTAATCGATTTAAAAATTAAAGATTTAAATGAAAAGTGTTTGATTACTCTTTACCTGTAAGTGAGGAGTAACATGTTACCGAGGTAAGTAGTTAACCATGATGTACATGCCCTTTTTAAAGTAATAGGCAAATACTTTTGATAAGGTTTATCATTCTATTTTGGGTCAAAAGCTGAATAGGCTCTTTAGTTTTTCTGGATCTGTACGCAAATTTTTTTCTTCTTATCTATTAGATAGAATCCAATATGTGTTCAGTAATGGCACTTGTTCTGGAATGCTTGCTATTTTTAGTGGTGTTCCAGAAGGATCTGTATTTGGGCCTCTACTTTTTATTATGTTTATTAATGATCTTTTTGATATTTTGTCTAACAATTCCATTTGCGTTTGCAGATGATGTTCAAATTCTATTTAAGGGAGATAGGCAATTCCCTGATGTTATGCAGAATATGATAGATTATACTGTTAATTTACTTGGTAATTAAATGTCTTCCATTTATCTTTATGTTAATTCTAGTAAATTTAAGGCTATGTTGTTTGGTGATTGTGATATTTATAACTATACTATTAATTTAGATGATAAAGCAGTTGAATTTGTACAAAAATTCAAATGTCTTGTTGTGACTCTAGATTCCAAGTTGAGTTTTTAGGATCATGTCAATGCGGTTGTTTCTAAAGTTAATTTTACTTTGAGAAAATTGTACAGTTTCGATGTTATACTACCATTTAATGTCAAGCTTAAGGTCGTTCATGGGTTGATTATGCCAATATTTTTATATTGCTTAGAAGTTTATTCTGGAGCTTTGGGTTATGTGATGAAGAAGCTAAGATTGGCTTTTAATCGTGTCATGAGATATTTATACTCGTCTTATGTTTTAAAATTTTTGGGATGTTCGTTCGATAATTTTGTTCAAATTAGGTGTATTTAACATTTTTTTTTTAAATATATAAATTGCAAACCACGAAATGTTTGTATAATATTTTCAAATTTGGTAGATCTATTATTAATAGACAATTTGTTATTCCGAAACTTTCACCACTTTTGGGGCTATCTTTTTTTGTTAGAGTTGCCCGTGAATATAACAAATTGCCACTTACTTTAAAGTCGTTCTATTTTTCTATTAATATGTATATGAAGAAAATTGTTCTTTTATTTTCACAAGACACTTAATTTTTTAGGTTTCGGGTTTTTTTTAACTAAGGCTTGTTCATGTTTTTTTTCGTAAAATTTGGGGACTTAATAAATAAATAAACTATTATCACTATTTTTTTTTTATATTTTTTTGTTTATTTTTAGTATTATTGTATTTTAATTATTATCTCATTTTTTATTATTTTTTTTTTATATTAAATTTTATTGTTTACTTGGTATAATTTAGTAGAAATTTGTAACCGATTATGGCCTTCAGGCTAGGTTATTGAAATGAATAAATAAATAAAATTAAATTACAAAAAACCTCAAACTGATAATTTTTCTAAAAAGTTATTAAATCACTGGCGGAAGACAAAATTTGCAGCGATTATGAAAGAATCAATCCCAGGTGAAAATGTTCATGTATTGTCATATATGGCCACATATATGAGTTCATATATGTATCCATATATGATCGGATCCGAAATTTGAGGGTATATGGACATATATTGCTCAATAAAAATGAATTACCCAGGTGAAAATGTTCATATATGAATATATATTTGAAAATATGGTTTCATGTATGAGGATATATGGTTCCATGTATGGGCAAATATGAACATATATGTAATGTATGGAAGCATATATTGGTAAATACATTCAAAATATAAGTTCATATATAGATATATATGACACCATATTTGTTAATATATTGCATATATTGGGTTATAAATGCCATATATGAATTCATATATTATTCCATATATGGGCAATATGTTTTAAGTTTTTTATCACATATGACCATATATGAGGACGAAATTGTTTTTATTGTTAACCCCTTCTCTCTGCTGTATGAATTCCTGACAAAATTGTATAAAAGACGATAGTAGAGAATGAGTTATGTGATATCTCACCTTAACCTGAAGAAATATCAGTTGCATTTTATGTGCTGAATCGGTAGTACCTAACCTGACCAAACATCACGCTTTTAGCGTGGTTATCCAGCTTCTAAATTTTTTTTTTTAATTTTGATAAAAAATAAAATGATTTAAAAACGTTCAACATATTATAAATTTTGGATATTTTTAATAGCAATAAAGTTTCAGCGCCAGTGATAGGATTTCAAAATTAGAATCGAAGTCTAAAATGTTCATTCATTTGTTGTGTTGGTTTTCCATTATCCATACTCTTATTAATTTTCATTAAATTCTTTCCCCAAATAGTATTTTCTTAAAAAATTTCACTTTAAACTATTTATTTTATTAATGCATTTTGAATATGAAATGTATGAATTTATCAGTAACATGTTTTTAGAAGTATAAAGACACACTTTCTTTTAATAAAAAGACAATATTTTTGATAAAAACGTAAAAAAATTAATTTTTTATACGAGCACGTATTAAAAGTAATAATATATGACCATATATGAACATTCTACGCATTATTATGCATTATTTATGAGCATATATGCCCATATACCCTCAAATTTCGGATCCGAACATATATGGATTCATATATGAACTCATATATGTGGCCATATATGAACATTTTCACCTGGGTATTAAAAAAAAATATATATATATTATGCCACATATGAATGTTCATATTTGGTCATATATTATTACTTTTCCTACATGCTCGTATAAATAATGCAATTTCTTAAGTTTTTATCAAAAATATTGTCTTTTTATTAAACGAAAAAGTTTCTATTATATTTCTAAGAACATGTTACTGATAAATTCATACATTTCATATTCAAATTTTTATGAAAATACTATTTGGAAATGAATTTTATGAACATTAATAAGAGTATGGATAATGGGAAACCAACTTGTTCCAAAAAGAAAAGAAAATTCAATGATTTAGAAAATGATGATGACGGCGATAACAATAGTAATCAAGCCAACCGACAAAAGAAGTCCTTTGGTACGAATACTTATGAATTTTATAAAATAAACTTTAACTGAAATGCTTGTGTTTGATACACACAAAATATCGTTGCCAAGTAATTAGGAGCATTTCAACTAATAAAGTTTTTTCACAAAAGGGGGTTTGACTTGAAATACGGATTCTAAAAAAATCGTAATTTCTTAGTTTGAATCGCTTCAAAAATTTATGGTTTCTTTGAGTTATTAAAAAAGATCAGTTTTGGCACAACAAATTAATACATTTTAGACTTCGATTCTAATTTTGAAATCCCATCACTGGCGATGCAACTTTATTGCTATCAAAAAGCTTAAAAATTTATAACATGTTGAACGATTTAAAATATTTTTTTTATAAATATTAAAAAAAAAATCATATTGAAAAGCTGGAAAAGCTGGTCAGGTTAGGTACTACCAATTTAAAATTAAGCATATAAATTGCGACTCATATTCTTTAGATTAAGGTGAGATATCTTATAACTAATTCTCTACAATCGTCTTTATCAAATATACAAACTTTAAAATCTATTGTCTTTTATATGTTTTTGTCGGTAATTTCGTCCTCATATATGGTCATATCTGATAAAAAATTAAAACATATTGCCTATATATGGAATAATATATGAATTCATATATGGAAATAAATGGCATATAAAGGGTCCGCCAAAGAACTTTTTTTTTTTTTTAATGGTATAAAAAAACTACTGAATATTTTCCAAATTTCTTTTTTTATTTGAAAGTACAATCCTTCCGGTAAATAAAAATAATTTCAATCAAGTGGCTGCCTCGGCTGGCCATGCAATAGCCTACCCGATCGGTCCAATTTTTAAGCACATTATCGATTGTGTGCAGCTGTATTTCGGCATCTTCTGTAAGTCGATCGCAGGCCCACTTAGCGAAGCGAAAACGCATTGGATGGTCAGTTGGCTACAACTCCTGAACTAATTGGACTTTGTATGGCGGCATACCAAGGTCTTTATGCAAAATTCGTCTCAATGATGTCTCCGAAATGTTCAATTGTTGAGAACGACGGTGAATTGATGTTGATGGCGCTTCACACACACTTTCTGTCACAGCTTCGTTCAAGCGTATACACAACCATATTCGTTCAGCGGAAGGAGAAAACTAATTATATGTCAAATCAGACATGAGCTAAAAGTTACCATTCACGAAATAAGCACTAGTTGAAAAAAAAACGTTAGATGGCTGACCCTTTATAAACCAATATATGCAATATATTATCATATATGGTGTCATACATATATGAACTTATCCCTTCCCAGGTGAAAAAGTTCATGTATTGTCATATATGGCCACATATATGAGTTCATATATGAATCCATATATGTTCGGATCCAAAATTTGAGGGTATATTTACATATATGCTCATATATGGACATATAAGAATGTTCATATATTGTCATATATTATTACTTTTCCTATATTCTCGTATATAAAAAATCTTTTTTTAGTTTTTTTTCAAAAATATTCTGTTTATTAAAAAATACAGCTATTATAATTCTATAAACATGTTACTGAATACAGGAATTTTTTTAAAAACAAAATATACTTTAATATAAGAATATTCTACACTATTTTTAATTGTATCTTAAGATTTAAATAGTTCTGTTTAGTTTTCCAATTATTCTGAAACACAACTAAAGTGGGAATGTGGGAAAATATCTTATTTTTTAAATACAAAATTTAACAAAATAAATAAAACAAATTAATTCATCTGGTTTAACCAGTTTTTGAATACTGAGATCAAAAACTTTGGCTTAAATTGATAAAACTTTTCCACGTTGAATCTGCCGATGGTAAAATCTTTTGGAGGACCTTATTCGGGCGGAAGGGTTTCAAATTTGAAGTTTTGTTTTGCGATTTTATACAAAAGTTGTGAATGAATCGGCATCATCGGAAAGGTGTTTTAAATATATTTCCAAAGAGTAATATGTCCCCATTCATTAACCCATTACGATTCAGTTTAACATTTGGTATTTTTTTTAATTTTTTCCTGTTTCCATTTACAACTTTTGGATAAAATCGCAAAGGGGATGCGTATGCCAACAAATTTTACCAATGGTATATTTAGCGTGATAATATTACTTGATGGACCAAGTTTCATTAATTTTTGAAGCATGCGGCCGAAATATTTCTTCCAAAACTTATAAAAAAAATAAAATAAAAAATTAAAACATATTAACCATATATGGAATAATATATGAATTCATATATGGAGATATATGGCATATATGAACCAATATATGCAATATATTATCATATATGGTGTCATACATATCCATATATGAACTTTTAATTTGAATGTATTTACCCATATATGCTTCCATACATTACATATATATTCATATATGCCCACATATGGAACCATATATGCTCATACATGAAATCATATATGACAATATGTGATCATATATGAACTTTTTCACCTGGGTTGAATGTATTTACCAATATATGCTTCCAAACATTACATATATGTTCATATACGCCCATACATGGAACCACATCTCCTCATACATTAAACCATATATGACAATATATGAACTTTTTCATCTGGGATGCTAATTTTTCTGAAAAAAGTGTTTGTTTTTTGTAGGAAATGACTTTTTGGAAGGACGATATTTGTTTTTGTTCTTCTGGTCACCATATCAATGATGTTTGCACAAATTGTCTTCGCCGGAATCAAAAATAAGTAACTGGATGATGAATTGAGGTTATCTTTTAGTAGAAATGATGAATAGAAAGTTTTATTATTTGTTTACATTTTTTTCCACAATGTGATGAAACATTTTGCAAAATTTTCTTCCAAAATAGGGGAAAACACAGTATTGTATAGCTACAACCTAATTTTGAACGTAATTTTAGACTAAATTGTCCGACAATCTAGTTATGAATTTTTATGAAAAAAACCGGTTTGAAATTAAGTTTCATAACCAGATTGTCTCCAAAATCCGATTTAAACCAGATTTCAGCTATAATGTAAATTCACTATAAGTCTCTCTCGTAAAAACTATATTGCACATAATAACCCACAATATATTTGACAATTTCAAACTCATTTACATAAAACACAATACAATGTTAAAATTTTATTTACAAACATATTTTTATTAATGTTTTTTTGTTGAAGTGGCAACAGCCGCTACATTAACACATAACAAAATTGAGGAAATGAACGTTTATGAAATAAATTCATTAGTCTCCACTAGAACGGAAATAAAATTACATTTAATGATAACGATGGCATACATAAAAGATGTGTTAATTTTGATATGAAAATAGCAACAGATTTGTTTAGAGGGTGAATTGAAATAAGTTAAAGACTTAAAAAGAAAGGACACTTACACAAGGAAACCATAAAAAAATTTAGTTTAAGTTCATTTTAAAAAATATGTGTTGGTATACTGAAGCATCAATTTTTTTCATTTTTGAAGTACTATGTTAATAAAAAACTAAAAGCAGAGTTAATATTGTCTTTAATATATTTAATTTAAAGTTTTTATGAAATAAAAATATTTCAAAACTTTTTTTTTTTCAAATAAGGTAGTTAACTAAGACTTCTAAAACTTCGGTTTCTGATGAGATCATTTGCCAGATCGAAATACATGTATTAACCTAGCTAAATTAAATAATTTGCCTTATTGTTGGAAGCATACGGGGGTTGAAAGCTCGTTATAAATTAATAAAAATAACAAAAAATCTCGATGTATATAAAATCAATAAACTTAGCAAATTGTAAAGAAATATTACTTGAGCCAGAGTAAGGTATAATAAAAAAGAAAAATATAATATAATAAAAAAAGAATATAAATAAAAAAGAGTATAATATTTCAAATCACATTTCCTAAAATTAATTGGTAGTAAGCAAAAAGTTGACTTCTTTTGCAAATTTAAAAAAAAAAAAATCTGGGGTCATTTTGGGCACCAGGCCCACATGGGTTAATGATGTCCAAAAATTTTTGTTGTCAACCTTGGGTAGCGATGATAAAAAAAAACAACTAACATTACAGAAGTAGCTAATTTTTATTTTAAATATTTTATGACAGCAAATAAGCCGTGTTATCACCAAAAAACGCAATTTCCTCGAAATCCGCAAAAATAAAATCGTTGCCCTACCCAAGTGTACCAGTGGATATTTTTATTTTTTTTTATTTTCATTCTCTAAGGTGTTCTAAACAAGCTACTGGACTCCAAAAATCAATTTTTTCGGTTTCGTTGAAGAAAAATTTTGAAATTTGAAATTAGAGATTTCAGAAACGTCCCAAAAATTTTGTCCGCGTATGACGTCATCATATGACAGGTTTACGACATCCAATTAACAAATCTTGTTCCAAATCTCATAGCCTTGAGTCTTTTAAGTAAAAAAATTATAACTTAGTAATCGATTTCAAAAATATTTATGACGTGTGGTCGAATTTCTCAATGAAGTAATAATTTAACCTTTTTTGGTCTGGGGCATTATTTATTACTGGGCTGGTTTTTAACCGAATTTGAATTTTTATACCTTTTTTAATTAATAATGTAGAATAACATTTTTTCCCATAAATGAAAAATTTACATAAGTCTCGAAAAAAGTATTTTTTCCCCATATAAACGCATTTGCAATTTTCAATCTCTTTGAGCGACCTCTAAACATTTTTCGATTGGCCTAAAACTTCGTATTTATCACTTTTTTGGCCATTCGCATATTTCTGGGGGGTGAGACCTTAACATTTAACACTTTTTTTTTTTAAGGACCACCCTAATATATATGTATGCACAGCGCATACTATAGGGACATTTATTCGCTCCCCCGTATAGTTTAGGGACATTTGCTTATTTTGGGGACTGTCCGCAAAGTTTTCGCGAATTTTCATACATCTAGCGTTTAAGATGAGGACAGTTGGTTCAATACACCGCATATTTCGGGGACAATTTTGGCCGTGTCCCTAAAGTATCCGCTGTGAATACATATAAAGAGTCCGCCATCTAACGTTTTTTTTTCAACTAGTGCTTATTTCGTAAATGGTAACACTTAGCTCATGTCTGATTTGACAGATAATTAGTTTTATCCTTCCGCTGAACGAATATGGTCCGTATGTTCGTTATCTTGTGAAAAAAGTGAAAGAAACTGGCATCCTCATCGATAAACCAAAGCGTGAAAAGCCAAAAACAGTGCGTACACCCGAGAATATTGCTGCGGTGGCAGAAAGTGTGCGTGAAGCGCCATCAACATCAATTCACCGTCGTTCTCAACAATTTAACATTTCGGAGACATCATTGGGACAAATTTTGCATAAAGACCTTGGTATGACGCTATACAAAGTCCAATTGGTTTAAGAGTTCAAAAGAAAAAGTTATTTGGCGGGCCCTTTATATATATGTATGCACAGCGCATACTTTAGGGACACACGCAAAAGTGTCCCCTAAGTATGCGATATATCGAACCAATTATCCTCATTTTATACGGTAGATGTATGAAAATGTGTGAAAACTTTGCGTACAGTCCCCAAAGTAAAAAAAAAAAATTATTTATTACATATTCTTCATACATTGTATTATGTTAAACAAATAAAAAAATTAATTCCGTTAAATTAAAACAACAAAAAATTTAATAATAATAAGATGTATTCAAAATGCAGGTGTTCAAAACATTTGCAACTCTCATTATTCTTACTCTTAACGAAACAATTTATACTAACAATGCTAGGATATAACGGTAATCGCATTCCTTTTTAATATGACATTCAGGCCGTTACACTTTTTAAACAAATTTATTATAATTATTGTTCTTTAATAGTTGTAATAAGATGTTGGAAGCATAAACATCGTAAGAATAATTTTTGTAAAAAAATGGCAGGAAATAAATACAATTCTGATTTTAAATCAAAAGTTTTAAATGATTTTCAAAATGGACTTTCCCAAAAAGAAATTTCTATAAAGTACTCCGTTCCAAAATCAACATTTTGCCGCAGTGTTAATAGTGGTAACATCCACACAATTCATAAGGGTGGAAGACCCCGTATTACAACTGTAAGAGAAGATCGGAAAATCAAAAATTTTTTTACGAAATATCCCAAAGCAGTTCCCAGGGAAGCTAAAACTGAACTTTTAATAGATGCCAGTCTTCCCACCATTAAAAGAAGAGCCCGAGAATATGGTCTTAGAAGTTATAGATGTACAAAAAAACCGTTTGTGTCGAAAAAAAACCGGCTTGACTTTGAACGCACCCATTTGAACTGGACTCAACTGCAATGGAAAAATGTATTCTGGTCAGATGAGTCTAAATTCAACCACCGGGGATCAGATGGAAGAGCCAAGGTTCGAAGACCACGAGGCAAGGAAAGTTTAATCCCAGATACACAACCGCCACAGTGAAGCACGGAGGTGGAAACATTATGCTGTGGGGGTGTTTTTTTTTCAGGAAATGGGATTGGCTCAATTCACCGCATTACTAGCACAATGACGGTATGTATGCTGAATGGGAAATGCTACTCTCATGGACCTTCCAGCACGACAACGACCCAAAACACACGGCGGGGGTTGTAAAAGTTTGGCTGCAGGAAAATCAAATTAATATCATAGTCGTGGCCGACTCAATCTTCCGATCTCAACCCGATTGAGAACATGTGGATGATTGTAAATCGGAATATCGGCAATAAAGTATACCGAAACGGTGATGAACTTTTCGTCGAGTTGGAGAAGCAGTGGAATGAAATTTCTGGCGATTATATTCCAGAAGTTATAAAAAATAATAATAATGTTTTGAACACTGCACTATCGACTTATTTTGTTAAAATTACTTTTTTTTTGTTTTTGAGAAGTTATGAATATTTTTTTTGTATTTGTAAAATAATATGCTATAACTGAATTTAATAAAAAAATACAAAAACTTATACCACAAATCTTTTTGATCAAAAAAATTATAATTACCTAAACCATGATTTCAGTTGCAAATGTTTTGAACACCACTGTATATATATATGGACTCAGATATAATTGAATGGACTCAAATTCCAATCTATAATTATTTATGGTCATCTATGATCATATATAACATTTTTCACACGTGTTGTCAATTTTTTTCTTTAAGAATCACAAAATTTTTTTATGATTTTCTGCAAATAATTTAACTAAAGTATAATGTTTTACAAATTTTTTGAGTGTTTTTCAGCACACATTTTTTTAATATTTAGCAAGAATTTTTCAATTTTCAATCAACTAAATGTCAGTAAAAGTTTAACAGAATTTACTAAGATTTTGCTGGCATTAGCAATTTTTGCAAGCACCCCTCCTGACTAAAATTTTGAAGGCTCAGCAAGATTTTTTGATGACTTTTTTTTTAGTGTATGCATTGAAATGTTGTCATGTAAAATCGTAAAAAATTTTGTAGAGAATAGAAAATTTCTACTTCTATGCTTGACATGTACAAGGAAAAGATAACCAAACTATTTTTATACTCTTTTTATTCATTACAAGAATGGTACGATACTTTTTTACTTCTACTTTTAAATTAATTAATTAAGTCTAAAATTAAAAAGTTATTTTTGGTTTTTAAAGTTTAGTAACGTTGTGGTCCTTGTTAGGAAAAGATCATAGCCACGTGTTTGATTGCTGAGAAGAAAAGAATGAAGAAACATTTATGATTAAAAGATGTTTTTAAAACACTGCCTATTTTGAAAGGCTCACAGTTCACAGTTCAACAAAATCAGAAAAAAATTGCTTTAACTGAAAAAATATTGTATATTTGTATTGCTTAATAATTTAATTCAGATAAAAACGTTGAAGTAGGTTCCATACATGTTTTCTAAACAATAACAACGAACTTTTAGTTTCCTAAAATATAACGATTTTAGATGATGCATGTTCAACCATGTATTATTTTTATATTTTGTCTTTTATGTTTATATTTTGTCTAAAGTAAATTCATACAAAATTAGTGTAAAAAAGTTATGCAAATTGTATGAAGTACAATTGAATTTTCCGAAAATTTTTCTGTTTTTATATAAACTATTATCATGGGCTAACATTTTGTAATTCTATTAACGGATTTTGTAATATTCACAAAATAGAAACTCATGTCAAGTTTTCACTTTAATTGGAAGAATATCCTACATCCTTCACCCCATGAAAATAAATTTATATGGTTAATAAAAATCAAAGTCCATACTTTAATACCGTATTAAAATTTGTTCGTAGTTTATTAAAGTATATGAATTATTAAGGAATTTTACGGAAAAAAACTAGATTTTTTGTAAAAGCTAAATAAGCGAATTTTAGAAAAAGTGGAGCTAATATAAAAACTTGGTGTTCGTGTTCGTGATCTACATCCTGAATTCTATCACAATTGAAAATTGGCATCTCTGATGCACTTTTATCATAAATAATACTTTGCTTATAACACCATGCAACAGTAGTTTTCACACATGTACACATCTATATATATATGTGAAACTAAGGACTATATATAGTTAAACTGCGTTTTTAGTTTTTCGCCATCACGTCAAAATTAATTTTAAAAAGAATTTAAAGTTTAAATTGTTCTAACAAAATATTAAAATACTTGTAATATAATAATGTGGGATATAATAATTAAATTCCATGAAAAGTTATATACACACTTTTTTTTAGCAGGGTAAGTATGTAACTTTTCATAGGATATAAATATATTGATGCACAAAAAAAAATTATACGAATCTGCAAAAAAGAAATGAGTATAATATTAAATGACATTTATTTATTGTTATCCATGGACTTTTTTATAAACATTAAGCTTTATTAAAATAGAAAAGACCGACAAACAAACTTTTATGTGGGTATGTCTATGTCATTTAATTACATGCGATTTGTCGATGATTTATTAATATGTATAATTATTTTAAGCACATTTACATATAAAAAAAAAAAACAGTACAAGGCAATACTGGCTAATGTGAGCCACTACCTGATTATATAAATAAAATGTGGAGTATTCCAAATTCAAATACAACAGCCTTTACGCCAATTCTTTTGGCACCTTTAGTCTATACATAAAATACTGAAATGTTTATTATCAAACCGGCTTCCTGAAATGGGATATTAAAAAAAGCTTTCTAAAAGTATATAAAATAGTTCGAAAATTTTGTAAAACTATAAAAATTGTACTTACATTAATATTTATTGAACTATTTATAATTAAAAAGTTTTATGTATCTTTTTATCGTATCGTATCATATCGTATTTATTGTATCGTTTTATGTCCAGCCGTAGCTTTTGAAGGGGGCTATATTTTGAAAATGTTCCCAAATTTTCAGTTTGTTTCGGTTTCGAAACATGGATATTATTGAATAAATTAACAACAAAATTTAAATCATGAAAATCTCGATTGTATTTGGATTTTATAGTTATTAATTATTATTTAATATGAACATAAAAAATATAAGGTATAATTAATGAAAGTCATACTAAAAATTAACGAATATTTTATCTAAAATTTTAAATGGGAGACAAGAAAATGTAACCCAAAGGCTGAGTAACCCCTGCCACGTTACTGAGAGCAATACATTTTTTAACTTCAGAAACGTGGTTATTTGAGCGTTTTATCCTTTAAACCTTTTTATTTATTTTTTACAACTTTCAAAGAGGAATATGTTCGATTTTGGAGCAAAAGATTTTTAAAACATTTTTATGAAATGGATTTAAATTTTTTTCTCGTGTTAGCTTTTACAAAACCGATTGAACCACATGAAATATGTTAGATATGTCTTTAAAATATCTTTCGTTTGATATCCAGTTCCCTTATCGCGTAATTTACATGGTTACTTATGGCTTCAGGAGATTTTGTTTTAGTTTTTTAATATTTCTTTTAAAGAATGGAATGCGTATGAAAGACATTTTTACCAAATTTTATTTCTGATCATACATTGCCTAGTACTGATGTTATTATTTAGAAAATTCTGAATTTCTATTTCTAACGTTATAAAAGTAAGACACCATTGAACTAATATGTGATTTATCTAGTATAGTAAACCCACAGCATGAGAGCAAAATATATATATATGTGGCACCCTATTGCCAATGTTAGCTACCGGGTTTAAAGCCCAATTACTGTCATTGGTATTCAGTACCTAGTACTTTAACATTTTAATGTCCCTAATAATAAAACAACCAACATTATTATTAATTCTCTTGCTTTCACGCTATTCAACACGTCTTCCATATTAAAAATTAAAATTTGTGCCTGTATATTAAAATAAACGTTACTATATCTTATCTTATTTCGCGGTAATTCTCCAAGAAAGCAATTTACCGAATATATAAACATTTTTTGATTCACGAAATATATTTTTCAGAGACCCATTTTAAAATAATCTGAAAAATACAATTGTCAAAAATATTTTTGTCCATTAGTCGGTTACGCTTTTTCATTAAATACCACTGTTACCACTTTTCCTATTATTTTGTCAAAAAAAATTTTTGCGAAAATTGCATGTGAAAGTTTTTTAATACACTTTTCCATTTAATTCTTTCTTTGGCGTGTCGTTTTGCTTCCCTCCATGTCATTCTGGCTGTACTGAGTTCGGATTCTATTTGACGTCTCCACGTGTTAGCAGGTCTTCTTCTACGTCGGCTGCCCTGGGGATGGAAGTCTAGGGCCTTTCTGGTAACGTCAGTCTTGGACTTTTTCTGAAGGTATGGCCCAGCCAGTTCATCTTCTTTACTCGTATGTCAGTCGTAATGGGTGTTTGTTGTGTTTTTTTTGACAAAGATCATTATTTGAAATTATTTGAGGCCAGAAAATATGTAATATTCTTCGCAAACAACGGTTAACAAATACTTGGAGCGCATTTGTGTCCTCTCTACTGATGTTCCAAGTTTCGGAACCATATAATAATACTGCTTTCACATTAGAATTGAAAAGTTTGATTTTTGTGCGAAGAGTTATGTGATTTGACTTCCATACTTTGTTAAGTGCGCAATATGCTTGGTTAGGCTTTGCTAATGCGGTAAGCTATGTCCTCCTTACTACCGCCTAAAGTTGTTATTATGCTGCCGAGAAAACATAAGCTGTCGACGTCTACGAGTGAGTTTTCAAAAATTTTTAATGGCTCTGTATTGTTGGTGTTGATTGTTTGTTTTTGATAATGTTTTTGCATTCGATATGTTAACTTTTAGACCAGCTTTAGATGCATTCTCAACAAGGATATTAAGCTTTGTTTGCATACTTTTGTAGCTGTGTGAGAGGAGACATGTGTCGTCGGCATAATCAAGATCGTCCCATTTGACCTGCACTCCAAAAGCAATGCCACAATCACCTTTCATCGATTGTTCCATGACAACATCTAAAACGATGTTAAAAAGAAGAGGTCAGAGCACACAACCTTGTCTCACACCTATTTCCACTGTAAATATGTTGCTTATAAGACCCTCGTGCAGTACTCGACAGGATGCATTATCATATTAGCATTTAACGAGCTGTATCAGTGGTTCTGGAATCCTTTTGCATCTTAAAGCGTTCCCTATGGCCGGTTGGTGTAACGTATCAAATGCACGTTCAAAGTCTATAAATAGCAAGTATAATGGAGATCTCCACTCAATAGATTCCTCTACTATTATTCGAAGGCTACATATATGATCTAACACATGATTTACCTCTTCTGAAATTGCATTGTTCGCTACGAAGTTGTAGGTTCAATAGTTGTAGCAATCCGTTTGTTCAAAATGTGGACTATGATTTTATTTGTCATGTTTAAAAGGGTAATGACACCAGCTTACTCTCTGCAGGTCTATAACACAAATAACTTACTAATAACTAGTTAATTTTTTCAATTCAAAAAATATTGTGTTACCCATAACTACTCCTTTTCATCATTATTTTATATATAAAGTAATGATTAAAATTAGAAGTTGTATTTATTCGACATTTCCTTTGTATTTATGCTCCAGCTCGAGCATTTTTATTTTGTTTAAATAATGTAATGATCTAAAAATTTTTTGAGAATCTATTTGAGACTCATTGTTTTTTCACCTATAGTACGTACTTCTTTTCCATTTTTTGTAGGTTGGAAAATAATGAGTAAGCGATTGTAATACCAATTGTTAGTACTTGTCATTTGCCAAATATGTATGTAAATATGTAACCACTTACATGGTAATGCTTTTCTACACTAAGCATAATAATAAGTTAATAATCTCTGATATTCCACAAAATTATTTGTTTTAATATTTCATTAAAAACAATTTTAAAAATGTCTTTTTGAAAATTTGCTCAGTCAATAGCTATAAAAGGACATCAAATTTTTATTTCTGTTGGCACTTTAAAAGTTATGATAATTCAAAAATGGTATATTTTTAACACATTTGTTAAAAACGTCAACTTAGAGCATCGATTAAACACGAAGTACGACGAATTTTGTAATAAGTAAAACTACGTAAACTCCATATTTGCTAGGGGAATATAAATACCAAGTGCAATTAAGTTTAAAAGACGATTTTCTGAAAGGTGTGTGAAAAGTTTTTAAACGCTTCCAGATATTCTCTATACTGAAAGATTTTGTTAAAATAGCTATCGGAAATATTAACTTTTCTTGGCTGAATTTTAATACACGTATTTATAAACGCTAGTTACATATTATACTAAAAGATCAACTCATTGGTCATCCTATGCTGTCATATAAATTTAAGGCGTTTTCTCATGAGCAGCACTTTGGTTTTTTTTTGTTACATGAAGTAGTTGTTCATATATCGACGCTGCTCCGGCCAGACTAGTTGTGTGTAGGTTTTCGATTTTTTTTATTGCTCCAATGGAATTCCGTATTGGCGGCGCATCTACACACCAAACCATTTCTCGACATCTTAATTGGTTTAAAAGTTACAAAATTTAGCTATGTGTTAACTACAGAAAATTTTACACATTTCTTTGTTGCATCATATTAACTTTTTTAATCGGGTGCTTATAATAATGACTTCATTATTTATTCATGTATAAATAAGCAGTTGGTATTATATACACTTCTACATACAGTTATTTAATTAAAATTATATGTAGCGTAAAATGATTTTAATTATTATTATTACGAAATTAGGGATTACCCATACACTTTGTAGACTTTCGATGTAGTAAATTAGTTGAACATAAAATCTTTTTACAGTTTTATTAATTTTTTTGTTTTTATATAAATCGAGATTATTTTAATGTTATTTTTAAATTATAACGAGCTTTCAACATCCGTATATTTTTAAAATAAAGCAAAGCAAACATATTAGCTAGATTTATACTAGTATTTCGATCTGGCTGAAGATCTTATCAGAACCCGAAGTTTTAGAAAAGCAGAGCTTTAACAAAAAACCGATTAATTATCAATTTTGCTCGAAAACGACAACCCAATTTTTAAAGAAAATATAACTTTTCATAGGAAGGTGATGTTACAACGCAGTAAAAAGCATAATAGGATTTGAAGTCTTGTCTAACGTATGCGGAATGAAATTGCAACAAAATGTAATATGTTGTAGTTTTTTTCCAAAACTAACGTAAATTTTATTTCACTTAAAGAAAAAAACAATACATACTATTAATTTAAGTAAAAAAAAAAATTTGGTCCCATCCGATCCGCTTTGCGGCAGTTTTGGGGAACTTTGTCCATAGCTGTTGAAAATATCGATGTTGGCATTTTGAGTAGTTCCTTTTTAATTTTTTCGATCAGATTTTTTGTATTTTTTGGTCTAAAGCCACCAGCACAAACTCCTCGCTTTAAATTAACCCAAAAATCTTTGATTGGACGTAATTGAGAGGGACATTTGGTGGGTTTTCCTCTTTATGAACATATGGTATATGAAGTGTGTCCATAGCTTCTACGGTTTTTCGAGCGTAATGGCTAGATGCTAAGTCTGGCCAGAAGATCACATTTAGGCCTCGATGCATCTTTTCTAAGAAATCCTTCACTTTTGGCAAACAGTGCTCAATATATCGTTCAGAATCGACGGCCAATCTAGATTAAAAAAACACTGGTTCCGAAATCCCTTGCGGACTAATTGCAAGCCATAGTAAAACTTTTTTAGGGAACTTTGTATGCTCCAAATATTTTATTTTGTTTTCAATAGGATTCTTTACTTCGAAAAAGTGCCTTCCCTGCCATTCATTGCCATCTACAAAATGAGAAACAATTTCCGAAGTTTTTTAATGAGTATGATTATTGAAAAAATTACAAATTGTTTCTCGACGTTGTTCTTCTTTTTTTGACATTTTAAAATAATTAAATGTCAATTTATTGATAAAATTGTCAAAGCACCATGAGATAACATGTGGTTATTCAAATATAACGGTAAAAAACTAATAGCTTTAGTACTTTTTTCCAGCGTTGCAAAATTAGTTGCAATTTTTTTCCGCATATGTTACCAACGTGGTTTAAAAAATGTTTAAGTTAGTACTTCCAGGGTTGCCATATAATGATTTGAAAAAAAAAAATGTTTTTCACTTTTTTCATAAAATATTCAAAAATTGTTTTTGTATACATCGGGACTATTTTAATGTTATTTTTAATTTATAACGTATATTTACAAAATAAGCTAGAGCCTCCAAATAGCCAGAGCTTTAAAAAAAACCTGTTAATCACTACCTTTGCTCCATTTTTGCCTTTTTAGTAATCGAACAAGTGACACGTTACTAAACTTTGAAGACCAAAACTTTTTCATTTCACATGTACTTTTTGAAAAAAAAAACTTTTAATGTAATAAATAAACGTTTTTCTCTAAGAATTATAAGCACTATTAATTTTTAAATCAGACTAGTTTCTGCCGTTTTATGGAAAGGCGTCATCAGTGTTTTTCGGCGCTACGAAATAACCCCCAATGAAATAACCCCCAACGGCCAAAAATGAAATAACCCCCAAAAAAATTGTGTAAAATTGTTTGGGGGTTTTTTCATTTTTTTTTGGGGATTATTTCATCTTACGGTTTGGAGATTATTTCATTATGAAGCAACCCCCTCATGAAATAAAGCCCAAAATTTAAATTCTTTGGAGATTATTTCATATGTAATTATTTTGGGGGTTATTTCATATTTTTTGGGGGATATTTCATTTTGCTAAAAGTGAAATTTTTTTAATATTTGTTAGTTTTTCTGCGTGGCGGCCTGCGGCCGCTCTTAGGGGTTTTCTCCTCCATGGGACGCGGCAGGTGGCTTCGCTGAATAAAGTTTCCCTGCGCGCGTCACACTAGGGAAGATAATGAGACGCGCGCAGGAAAACTGTATTCAGCGAAGCCACCTGCCGCGTCCTATGGAGGAGAAAACCCCTAAGATCGGCCGCAGGCCGCCAAGCAGAAAAACTGAACAGTGTAACAAAAGAATCAAAAATATGAAAACAATAAATAAAAAAAATTTGGGACATATTTCATTTCTTTGGAGCTTATTTCATGGGGGGTTATTTCATTTCTTCCTTTGGGAGTTATTTCATTACGAAACAACCCCCAAATTTTGGGTGTTATTTCATTTTCACCTTTGGGGAATATTTCATTTCTTTTGGGTATTATTTCATTTTTTTTTGTTGGGACTTATTTCATTTTTTTTGGGATTTATTTCATTGGGGGTTATTTCATTTTGTCGTTTGGGTGTTATTTCATTGGGGGTTATTTCGTAGCGCCAAATTAATTGTTTTTAATAATATTAACCCTTTAACGACTAGGCTATACAATTTACTGCAATGCATACTGGGAAACCAATGTATCTTCTTACCAAGCTTTGTCAAAAAATTTGCACGGAATCTGCGTTCGGCAAAATAAGGGTTAATTTAAATTTAAATTGTAAGAAAAAAAAAAATAAAATTAAATATTTACAATAAAACAATAAAACTATTTTTCTTTTCTATATTGCAGAAAGTTCTATGTGAAAATCAATCAATGAACAATTTTTGCTTTCCGATTAGGTAAGTTTTTGGATTTAATACGTTTAACAAACAAATTTGTATTCTATATGAATGCACAAAACTACACACAAGAGAAACATTTTGTTATTTGCCAACTGAAATTCGTTTACTACGACTCAAATTAAGTTATTACGAATAACTAAATTTGGTGTTGCAACTTAATTTTAGTTGCAACACCCAAATATACAGAAATCTAGTGTAAATATCGCTGTACTAACTGAATTTATAAATTCAGTTGGCACTTTATTTCTCTGTGTGTATTTATGAGATTAAAGTGTGTGCCCAAATAAACATTAACACAGAAAAAGTTACGTTAAATAGAGACTGAGTTAAGCGATGTTTAAAATAAAACATTTTATTAAATAAAATTTTTTTACAGATTTATATTGTGTACCACCTTAAACAAAGTTAAGCGTTTAATTAATTTTTCTGGTGTGCCTCCCATAAGCCATTTCTGTAGTGATATTTCTTTCCACTTACATTGAAAGTTTGGTAAAAAATTTGAACATTTTTTTTGTTTTGAAAATTTCAGATAGCTTTTTTAATTGATACAATTCTGGGACGTCTCTAAGACTATCCGCTACATAAACTTCCGTCGGGGAAGCTGTGAAAAATCGGCAACTTTAAATGTACTAAGCAAGACCAATTTTTTTTTTAACTTGGCGCACAAAATGTTTAGAAAAATGCACTGTCGAGCTAATTTGCTGCCAGAAACCTTTGGATCAGCTCTCAGTATCTTCTACACCTCTTTGGCCTTGGAAGGGCTCCTGGGCATGTTTGTTTCACCAGTTTAAGGTTTTCTACCAATTGTTATGGCCTTGTTAAACTGTACTCCCACATTTAAAACAAACTGACTGGATTATTTTGAAAAGTTTAAAAAACTTTTTCACGGTCTCGCATTTAATTATTTATTGTGATCTTACTATAAAATTAATTTTGACAAACAAAAAATGTTATTATCTGACACATTTTTCAAACATAGTCTGATGAATAAAAAATATTTAAATCAATCGCAAAAAAAAAATGTAAGAGAAATGTGTGTTATGCTATAAACACATATACCACAGCAGGCTACAGAGCTACACGACTGCAAATGCCGTTCACTGCAATCGTCGCCGTGTGTTCAGCTACTTATTATTTTGGAAACGACAGCAACATAGTAAGCAGCTGTTTTTTATACAAATTAATTTTTATTTCAGTAGTGCCAATTACATCTTTTTTTTTGCTTTATTAATATAGAACAACATGCATGGTTGTAGACAAAAGTTGACTTAGAAACACAATTACTTATTTATAATGCATTATTATAACGTAAAAATAAATTTATCTAACCCCTCTTGAATATTAATGCAATTATAGCATTTAATGTTGCGACGATTTTTGTGTTTAATAATATAAAATATTCTAAGCACTAATTTGTTACATATTTTGTTTTTATTGTCAACACTATTTTTGTTTTGTAGCCAACAAAAACAGAAATTATCCTAAGTGACTACAGCGGCATAAAGTAGTCGGGTAGCCGTGTAGCTGTGTTGGTGCCAAAATAATCGTTTTCATATAAACGTGTGTATTTTATTTTTGACAGGCTGTAGTCGTGTAGCTGCAGTCGTCTATGGTTTATAGCATTAAGGTTTATTTGGTCGCACACTTTATTGACATTTTTTTTTTATTAAATTTGTTTTAAATTTAAATAAAAAAAAATCATTTGGTTTTATTTATAAATATAATAAATTAAATAAATTGATTTATACAATTTTTTTGAACAATATTTTGAATATAAAACTAAAATAGATGAATTAATTAAACAAAAACAGATTTATTAAATTTATTATTTACAACACAATAACACAACAACTACAAATATACAAAATTCATTTCCATTTATACAATTTAATTTTAATAATATTTTGTGTTCAAACTCACACTTAAAATCAGTTTTTATTATAGAAAAAGCAATTCAAACCAAAACCACATAAATTTATGTATCGATTATTTATATTTAAAGTAATTCTCTGTAAATTATTTATCAATATAAAATATCTGTTTATAATTCTTTGAAGTTCGCCAAAAAGATATTAAGTCAGAGACTGGAGTTTTTCCTTATTACCAAATCAAAATATTAATTTTTCTGACTCATTTCCTAATGAGCAAATGATAATGATGGGAAACAGTTGTGCTAGACTTAAGTTATTGAAACCAAACGAAAGAGATAAAAAACCCCAGTAAAAACTTGAAATGCATATTTTGACTTAATATCTTTTTGGCTAAGTTAAAGAATTAGTGTGAATAAATTCGAGTATTTCAATTAAATTATCTCATTATTTTATAATTAAACGCCCCTTAAAATCCGATACTTCGTTAACGGTAGTTTT
>CM037852.1:191026056-191086503 GCA_021234595.1 Delia radicum
AACATATTAGCTAGGTTTATACTAGTATTTCGATCTGGCTGAAGATCTTATCAGAACCCGAAGTTTTAGAAAAGCAGAGCTTTAAACAAAAACCGATTAATTATCAATTTTGCTCGAAAACGCCAACCCAATTTTTAAAGAAAAATATAACTTTTCATAGGAAGGTGATGTTACAACGCAGTAAAAGCATATAGAATTTGAAGTCTTGTCTAACGTATGCGGAATGAAATTGCAACAAAATGTATATGTTGTAGTTTTTTTCCAAAACTAACGTAAATTTTATTTCACTTAAAGAAAAAAACAATACATACTATTAATTTACGTAAAAAAAAATTGGTCCCATCCGATCCGCTTTGCGAGCAGTTTTGGGGAACTTTGTCCATAGCTGTTGAAAATATCGATGTTGGCATTTTGAGTAGTTCCTTTTTAATGTTTTTCCGATCAGATTTTTTGTATTTTTTGGTCTAAAGCACCAGCACAAACTCCTCGCTTTAAATTAGCCCAAAAATCTTTGATTGGACGTAATTGAGGGACATTTGGTGGGTTTTCCTCTTTATGAACATATGGTATATGAAGTGTGTCCATAGCTTCTACGGTTTTTCGAGCGTAATGGCTAGATGCTAAGTCTGGCCAGAAGATCACATTTAGGCCTCGATGCATCTTTTCTAAGAAATCCTTCACTTTTGGCAAACAGTGCTCAATATATCGTTCAGAATTGACGGCCAATCTAGATTCAAAAAAACACTGGTTCCGACATCCCTTGCGGACTAATTGCAAGCCATAGTAAAACTTTTTTAGGGAACTTTGTATGCTCCAAATATTTTATTTTGTTTTCAATAGGATTCTTTACTTCGGAAAAGTGCCTTCCCTGCCATTCATTGCCTATCTACAAAAATGAGAAACAATTTCCGAAGTTTTTTAATGAGTATGATTATTGAAAAAATTACAAATTGTTTCTCGACGTTGTTCTTCTTTTGTTGACATTTTAAAATAATTAAATGTCAATTTATTGATAAAATTGTCAAAGCACCATGAGATAACATGTGGTTATTCAAATATAACGGTAAAAAACTAATAGCTTTAGGACTTTTTTCCAGCGTTGCAAAATTAGTTGCAATTTTTTTCCGCATATGTTACCAACGTGGTTTAAAAAATGTTTAAGTTAGTACTTCCAGGGTTGCCATATAATGATTTGAAAAAAAAAAATGTTTTTCACTTTTTTCATAAAATATTCAAAAATTGTTTTTGTATACATCGGGACTATTTTAATGGTATTTTAATTTATAACGTTTATTTACAAAATAAGCTAGAGCCTCCAAATAGCCAGAGCTTTAAAAAAAACCTGTTAATCACTACCTTTGCTCCATTTTTGCCTATTTAGTAATCGAAAAAGTGACACGTTACTAAACTTTGAAGACCAAAACTTTTTCATTTCACATGTACTTTTTGAAAAAAAAAACTTCTAATGTAATAAATAAACGGTTTTTTAAAATTAGACTAGTTTCTGCCGTTTTATGGAAAGGCGTCATCAGTGTTTTTCGGCGCTACGAAATAACCCCCAATGAAATAACCCCCAACGGCCAAAAATGAAATAACCCCCAAAAAAATTGTGTAAAATTGTTTGGGGGTTTTTTCATTTTTTTTGGGGATTATTTCATCTTACGGTTTGGAGATTATTTCATTATGAAGCAACCCCCCATGAAATAAAGCCCAAAATTTAAATTCTTTGGAGATTATTTCATATGTAATTATTTTGGGGTTTATTTCATATTTTTTGGGGGATATTTCATTTTGCTAAAAGTGAAATTTTTTTAATATTTGTTAGTTTTTCTGCGTGGCGGCCTGCGGCCGCTCTTAGGGGTTTTCTCCTCCATGGGACGCGGCAGGTGGCTTCGCTGAATAAAGTTTTACCTGCGCGCGTCACACTAGGGAAGATAATGAGACGCGCGCAGGAAAACTGTATTCAGCGAAGCCACCTGCCGCGTCCTATGGAGGAGAAAACCCCTAAGATCGGCCGCAGGCCGCCAAGCAGAAAAACTGAACAGTGTAACAAAAGAATCAAAAATATGAAAACAAAAAATAAAAAAAATTTGGGACATATTTCATTTCTTTGGAGCTTATTTCATTGGGGGTTATTTGATTTCTTCCTTTGGGAGTTATTTCATTACGAAAGCAACCCCCAAATTTTGGGTGTTATTTCATTTTCACCTTTGGGGAATATTTCATTTCTTTTGGGTATTATTTCATTTTTTTTTGTTGGGACTTATTTCATTTTTTTTGGGATTTATTTCATTGGGGGTTATTTCATTTTGTCGTTTGGGTGTTATTTCATTGGGGGTTATTTCGTAGCGCCAAATTAATTGTTTTTAATAATATTAACCCTTTAACGACTAGGCTATACAATTTACTGCAATGCATACTGGGAAACCAATGTATCTTCTTACCAACCTTTGTCAAAAAATTTGCACGGAATCTGCGTTCGGCAAAATAAGGGTTAATTTAAATTTAAATTGTAAGGAAAAAAAAAAATAAAATTAAATATTTACAATAAAACTATTTTCTTTTCTATATTGCAGAAATTCTATTTGAAAATCAATCAATGAACAATTTTTGCTTTCCGATTAGGTAAGTTTTTGGCTTTAATACGTTTAACAAACAAATTTGTATTCCATATGAATGCACAAAACTACACACAGAGAAAAATGTAGTTATTAGCCAACTGAAATTCGGTAACTACAACTCAAATTTTGTTATTACGAATTTCAGACGGGGGGCTCAATTTAAAATTAATTTGACACCAAGTGTGGTTATTTCAACTAAATTTTAGTTGCAACACCCAAAATATACAGAAATCTAATGTAAATATCGCTGTACTAACTGAATTTATAAATTCGGTTGGCATTTTATTTCTCTGTATGCATTTATGAGATTGAAGTGTGCGCCCAACTAAACGCTAACACAGAAAAAGTTACGTTAATAGAGACTGAGTTAAGCGATTGTTTAAAATAAAACATTTTATTAAATAAATTTTTTTACAGATTTATATTGTGTACCACCTTAAATAAAAGTTAAGCGTTTAATTAATTTTTCTGGTATGCCTCCCATAAGCCATTTCTGTAGTGATATTTCTTTCCACTTATATTGAAATTTGGTAAAAGATTTGAACATTTTTTTTTTGGAAATTTCGATAGCTTTTTTAATTGATACACACAGAGAAATGAAGTGCCAACCGAATTGAAAAGTGTGTATTAATGGTAACACTTATAAATTGCATTAGATTTCTGAATATTTTGGGAGTTGCAACTAAATTCAGTTGAACTAAACGAACTTTGTTATGAAAACTAATGTAAAGTTATGCCCAACGTCTGGAATTCGTAATAAAAGAATTTGAGTCGTAGTAACCGAATTTCAGTGGCAAATATCTAAATTTTTCTCGGTGTGTACAATTATGGGACGTCTCTAAGACTATCCGCTACATAAAACTTAGATCGGGGAATCTGTGAAAAATCGGCAAATACAGAACTTCTGTCGTCCATAATACAACATTCAAGTTTTTGAAAAAAAAAAATCCATTTTATGTTAGGTTTCCTCGTTTTTCGGCTTCAGTATTCTTCTTTTTTGCATTCCTATCCGGAACTGTATTAAGCAAGATCAATTTTGTTTAACTTGGCGCACAAAATGTTTAGAATAATGCACGTGTCGTGCTAATTCGCTGCCAGAAACCTTTGGATCAGCTCTCAAAGTCTTCTACACCTCTTTGGCATTGGAAGGGCTCCTGGGCATGCTTGTTTTACCAGTTTAAGGTTTTCTACCAATTGTTATGGCCTTGTTAAACTGTATTCCCACATTTAAAACAAACTGACTGGATTATTTCGAAAAGTTTAAAAACTTTTTCACGGTCTCGCATTGAATTACTTATTGTGATCTTACTATAAAATTAATTTTGACAAACAAAAATTTTTATTATCTGACACATTTTCCAAACATAGTCTGATGAATAAAAAATATTTAAATCAATCGAAAAAAAAAAAATGTAAGAGAAATGTGTGTTATGCTATAAACACATATACCACAGCAGGCTACAGAGCTACACGACTGCAAATGCCGTTCACTGCAATCGTCGCCGTGTGTTCAGCTACTTATTATTTTGGAAACGACAGCAACATAGTAAAGAGCTGTTTTTTATACAAATTAATTTTTATTTCAGTAGTGCCAATTACATCTTTTTTTTGCTTTATTAATATAGAACAACATGCATGGTTGTAGACAAAAGTTGACTTAGAAACACAATTACTTATTTATAATGCATTATTATAACGTAAAAATTAATTTATCTAACCCCTCTTGAATATTAATGCAATTATAGCATTTAATGTTGCGACGTTTTTTGTGTTTAACAATATAAAATATTCTAAGCACTAATTTGTTACATATTTTGTTTTACTGTCAACACTATTTTTGTTTTGTAGCCAACAAAAATAGAAATTATCCTAAGTTGACTACAGCGGCGAAAGTAGTCGGGTAGCCGTGTAGCTGTGTTGGTGCCAAAATAATCGTTTCATATAAACGTGTGTATTTTATTTTTGACAGGCTGTAGTCGTGTAGCTGCAGTCGTCTATCTGTTTATAGCATTAAGGTTTATTTGGTCGCACACTTTATTGAAATTTTTTTTTTATTAAATTTGTTTTAAATTTAAATAAAAAAAAATCATTTGGTTTTATTTATAAATATAAAAATTAAATAAATTGATTTATACAATTTTTTTGAACAATATTTTGAATATAAAACTAAAATAGATGAATTAATTAAACAAAAACAGATTTATTAAATTTATTATTTACAACACAATAACACAACAACTACAAATATACAAAATTCATTTCATTTATACAATTTAATTTTAAATAATATTTTGTGTTCAAACTCACACTTAAAATCAGTTTTTATTATAGAAAAAGCAATTCAAACCAAAACCACATAAATTTATGTACTAGTATTTATTATTTAAAGTAATTCTCTGTAAATTATTTATCAATATAAAATATCTGTTTATAATTCTTTGAAGTTCGCCAAAGAGATATTAAGTCAGAGACTGGAGTTTTTCCTTATTACCAAATCAAAATATTAATTTTTCTGACTTATTTCCTAATGAGCAAATGATAATGATGGGAAACAGTTGTGCTAGACTTAAGTTATTGAAACCAAACGAAAGAGAAAAAAAACCCGAGTAAAAACTTGAAATGCATATTTTTGACTTAATATCTTTTTGGCTAAAGTTAAAGAATTAGTGTGAATAAAATTCGAGTATTTCAATTAAATTATCTCATTATTTTATAATTAAACGCCCCTTAAAATCCGATACTTCGTTAACGGTAGTTTTATATATCGGAATTTATTAGGATGGAAAGTGAATAATTTTTTATGGAATTTGTTTCAATGAATTAGTTTTTAAGTGGATGTTTTTGTAATTTAAAGTCTCAGATTTCTATCTCAATGGAATTCCATAGGTTCTAAAAGGTGGAATTTCTTTCTTTTAAACCCGATTTATAGAAATATTTTATAAAAACCCTGAGTGTTGCCTCTCTTTAAAAAAAATAAAAAAAAAAATAATAAATTAACCCACCCCTCAAAAAAAAAAAATATTTAAAATTTCAGACTTTTTGCCCTAAATCGTTTGTGCAGTATGTTATGGGGGAGACTTCCTAGTTTTTTCTCTCCCTGTACAAATTCTTTAACACATAGGCATCCATGCACTAAATTATATGTTCATACATTCAACGGTTCAACATTTACACCACAATTTTTATTACGTTCCTTGTGAAAATTCTAAAAGATCCTCAACAGTAACAATTAACATATTATTTAAATTTAAAACTTTAAGCCATTAAGGACCCACACACTACCTTTCAAGTACGTCGCTTAAGCGGTTTTGCAGGGCAGTCAATGGGGAGACTATACGCCTTTTGGACCTCTTCATTTAAATTTCCGAAAATTTCTTCTTAGGGAATGTCTATGCTGGATAAGAAAGCCACACACCATATACCTTAGGGCGGGTCGATTTAAAAATCGCTCAACGTTCAAGGAAAATCGTATTCTAGGGATCAAAATAAGAAACTTTGCCGAAGGGACCATACCTCTAAAACGAATTCTGATGTCCCGATTTTTGACCAGTAGGGTAAAATTTTGAAAAAGCCCACTTTGATATTTCAGAAAGTAGGAGGAATCTCTCCAAGATTATGGGAGCTACTTCTTCTTCGGGAGACGCGCTAGGAGATTAATGCATTCTAGGTAACCATTAAGGGGTTAAAATATAAGTTGAAAGAGGGCCTTTTTAGCCGTGTTTTTATAGCGAAATGTACAAATCTCGGGATAGAGATATTTCAGAAAGTAGGAGAAGTCTTTCCAAGATTAGGGTCTCTATTTCTTCTCCGGAAGACGCTCTAGCGGATGAATGTATAAATTATATTCGATTGGGTTGGATTCGATTGGGGCACTCTAAATGGGTCAAAGTGCGATTTTTCAAAATTTGAACCTACGGGTCAAAAGTCGGGACATCAGAATTCGTTTTAGAGGTATGGTTCCTTCGGCAAAGTTTCTTATTTTGATCCCTAGAATACGATTTTCCTTGAATATTGAACGATTTTTTTGCCTCCATACAAATCGACCCGGCCTAATATACCTATATCCTTCCTTAAGCGGTTAATGAAGTTATATATTTACATACTTTAACCCCTATTGGACATACATTTAAAATCCCAAATTTCTGGTCAATTTTTACCATTTTAGCCCCCCGCACTAAAAGTTTCCAAAAAAATACGCACTATAGAGATGTCTACTAGTGCAATGTACCCACATACCGAATTTCCAAAAATCTACTCTACACAGATGTCTGATTAAGCAAAATGGTGAGAAAGGAAAGAAAATACCGTTAATACATACATATATATATTCGTGATAAGGTACATACATACATAATAAATTTCAAGTTCCTCGCTTTAGTGGTTTGGCCCGGCCTCTAAAGAGGTGACTTTTCCCCTTACTGCCCCCATAGAAATATCCGAAAATCCATTCTATACATATCTCTACTACTGAGTAGGAACCCTCATACCAAATTTTAAATTAATAGTTAATCGGTTTGACCAGGCAGCCTACGGGGAGACTTTTTCCCCCTATAGGCTGGGCGATGTTGAGTCAGTATGTCAATGAGTGAGTGAGTAACGTTATTCTTTTATATATATTAAACAGCTTTTCTTTAGTTTTTCTCTCCTGCTAAATTTTACCGCTAAAATACATATTATTTGTTTTTGCTAATAAGTTTGTTAATTTTGTATGGTTTTGCTACTTCTTTAGAGTTCGTTGGCACTAGAATATGAGCAAAATAATGAAATATTATTGTTTTGATTAAATTTATCATAATATAAACAGTATCCAATTAACTTATGGTAATATTATGGGTTTCATTAATTTTAATAGCTGTATGTATTGTAAATATAAATATAGTGAAAGCTTTTAGTAATGGACATTCTTAATAGTAGGAACTTCAATATAATGCTCAAAATAGCATACGCTCCCAAAATCCTTAAATTAGTATGCTTTTGTCGGGTTTACTGTTCTTGTAATTAAATTGTAATAATAAGATTTGAAAATATATTTATAATAGTTAATTATACTAAAGAAAAGTGTAAAAAACATACTGTTTTTGTGGAGGTCCTTGGATATCCTTTTCGTCATTTTACGAAGAAAGTGTGACGTTTAACGTCACTAGCATTGCCAAGACCTGCAACAACCTTGGAGGTCCTTGTTCTACGAAGAAATTATGCCATTCCATTTCACTGCATTTTCTAAGTCTTGCAAACATCCCTAAAAGTCTCTGAAAGCCTTTAACCTAATTTAAAGAATAAAGTGGGTGCTCCGAGGTCACATCCTTCCAGAGTCTTGCGAGCAGCTTTGAAGATCATTGGAGGTGCCTCAACCTAGTTTTACGAAGAAAGTGTGCCATCCCAGATCACTATACTTACAAGATCTTGAGAACGTACTTGAAGATTTTTAACCCTTTGACGACCGAACTTAAACCGCTAAAGAATTTTAGACGAAAATTCGTGGTGTCTTTAGCTTATGACTAAAAACTAAATTAGTGCAACTTTTAACTCTTCTCCTATCAGAAAAATATAGCAAAAAACAAAATTTTTAACATTAGAAAAACTTAAAACAAAAATGTAAAAGAATTATTAAAAAGAATATGTTGACTTTGTAAGGCTCTGTGAATATCAGAGTACAATTTATATCGCTAAAAAGCTATGTCTCTCAAGTGTCGATCACAAATTAAAAATGTATGTTAAATAGTCGGACCATATTATCTAGCCCCCTCTATTCAATTTAACAAATATATTTTCAATGAATTAAATCGTATTAAATTACATCAAACGCAATGTAATATAATCCATTCATATACAATACTATCCACCATTTTTCATATTATTATTTCCATTAGATATAAGGCAATATGAAATTTTATACATTTCTTTTGGTATACATTTTCTAGATCGGGTACTTTGTTATCCCGAGTGCAAATGATATTATATACTGTAATCCAGTTTCGTAAAATTAAGCTTCAATTTTACAGGACACTGTAACTTTTCGTAAAACGGCATATTTAATTATAACACATTTTATACAATATGTTATATTAGATGGGCAATATATAATTGGATTTGCAAAATTAAATTAATATATGGCATTAAATAAAACAATGTATTGCCCGGCGTAAAAAAATGGTATATTTTTAAGTTGTGGAAAAGTTAGTCTTTTGTTTCGAAATCCATAAAATCCTACTCAAAATTTTAATATCAACTCGAAAATTTTCATTAAAAAAATATCTATTGTAACTATCTTAAATGACCCAGTAAAAAATGTTCGTGTTTTTAGAAGCAGGATAAAACAAATGTGCTGATGTAAGTTTTTACCATTACATACTATTGAGAAGCAGCAAAAGAAACGAATAATTTTCGTATAAAATAAACAAACAAAAATTTTGAGCTTACTGTATCCCTAACAAGAATGCAGGTTGTAAGCAGCTTACCCTAATCCCTTAAAAGGATGCAGGTTGTAATGCAGAAAGTTTCATATCGTGGATTATGAACAATCTGTAAAAATTTGCCCGAGTTTTCGAGTATGAAATAAAAAATAATTAGTCGTTTAACTGTTTCTAAAGAGCTAGCACATGGAGCGGTAAAAAAAATAAAATAATTATATTATATTATATTATATGTCAAAAATTTTCTGTAAAATAAAATACTTCTAATCGTACTAAAGTAGACATGAAATATGATTTTACTGGAACCCACTGCTTTTTATAAGCGCTGAAATCCGCGCTTATTTTGTCCAAAAGTAATGCTTCCAAGTGGGAATTCGCCATATAAAAATCATAGTATATGTAAGCAGGGGGCTAATTCTCGGAGTCGATAGCGATCGAAATTCTACTCGAACGTGCGAAATTTTTTCTTTTGGAATTCTCTTAGTCGTTATCGAGTAAAAAGTATCGAAATTTCTAATGATGTTACTCGATAACGTGCGAGTACTCAAACGCAACCATACGAAATTGTACACGATAGCAAATTATCTATCGAGTTTTCGTTTTTGAAAAGCATAAGTTTGGAAAAAAAGAAAATGTTAGTCAATATTTTTTAAGTTTTTGTAAATTTTATTAATTGAATATAAATAAATAATTTTAGGTCAAATATAACAAAAATAAATGCAACGCAAAGCAGGCACTTACTAATATTTACCTAAGAGCCAAAAGTTTCTTAATTGATTGTTATACTCTATATATAATAATATATATATATAATAATTATTTATACTTACAATCATATAGTTAAGGCTATGGAAACACTTCCGGTTTAGAAATGTGTGTTCATTCAAAGAGGGTTTCTGCATACCAAAATGTGTACCGTCCACGCACCCAATTACTAATAATAATAGCAATAAAAAAGAATTAAAAAAGTATTTATATAAAAGTATTTATTTAACAAACCTCCTGGCAGTTTGTATTTTCTCATGAAGTATTCTTTACATTCATCACTATTTCGATGAGAAAAGTTTATGAATTTTCTACATAGCTTACGTTACATTTCCTTCAAAACTCTTTTACTATTTTACAAAGAGTGCTTTGGCCAATTCCAATTAAGAAGTCGTTTCCAACATTGTGTTGAAAACCGCTTGTTGCCAAAAGAGATAATGTTGCAGCCAACTGAATTTTTGGTGGAAACCTAGTGGACAAATGTCCTTCAAAATCCAACTCCTCAAGGAGATAATTGAATGCTACTTTTACTAATCTAAAGCGTTTTTTGAATCTTAAAAAAAAAATTATATAATTTTAACATTTGCATCAAATTAAAAAAAAAAATTATTTACTTACTCAAAATTTGACAATTTTTAATTTAATTCAAATCTTGCTCTTCGTCAGAGTCGGATGATGATGTATAGAAAAAGAAACTTGAATCCATTTTTTTGTTTAAATTAGTTTTTAAAATATTTTTCCACTTTGAAATTTTTTTTGTGGTTGTTGAAAAATTAAACATATGTTTTTTGTTTACCTTTTTTCATTAGTCTTTTACATTTGTACAGTGTTGTATAACTTCTTAAGATTTTCGTTTTATAACACTGAAACATAAAATCGTTTCGATTCATTACGAGTGCCATCATCAGAAAATTTCGAACTATCGAAATTAATTCCGATACGAAATTATTTCGATCACGGCTGCGGGAATTAGAGCCCAGGTTTGTAAGGGATTCTTTTCAGCTTACTCCCTTACAAACCTGTTTGCATATAAGCAGCGTTTTTAACTTTGGAACATCACAATTTTAAATATTTAAGTTTGACACAAAAATTTTTGTTTTATAATAATATAAAAGCTAAATTTAACTGTACGTTAAATTTAAATTGTGCACTTACAAGGGAGGTATACCAACCCGAACAAGCTGATTTTAATGAACGTTGCATATGATGTAAAGGAGCAAACAAAAATTACGCGTCTTGATGTTAAAGTTTTGCCTTTTTTTGAGGTATACATTTCGAGTGTAAATTTTAACGTCGAATATTTGCTTCTATCAAATACATATTGTCTATGGCTGGCTTTGTTCTTTATTGATGCATTTCGACATCATGTATCTTAAATTAATATAAAAAATTCACATATGATGATTTTCATATCAAAACCGATATGCATTGAACCCGACCCTCTCAGCTTTTGATGAAATTTAGCATACAGCTACATTTTAGCTATACAAACACAACCTCATTCTTAGAAATTGCATTTTTGAAAATATGTGGGCGTGGCAAGGTATTGAAGTTTTTGAAAAATGACGATAATATGTACTTTCAAGCTGTGATTACTACGGAATGGCTGAACCGATTTCAAAGATCGAAAACATACACTGTAAAAATTTTCTATTACACTGAAAATTTTTTTTTTGGCAAACATAAAACTTTAAACTGGGAAAACACTTCAAAGGCCAAGTGTTTTTTTCCAAAAAAAATTTTTATAAAAAGGACTCTTTAATATATATAACATATGTAAAAACTAAAATGTTGTTTTTTTTATTTTTTTTTTTAATTTTTTTAAGTAAATGCATCTCTTGTTAACTTCCTTATATTTTGATATCATTGTGTGACAAAAAAGAATAAAGTAGCTATACTTTGAAAGTTATACAGATTTTTTTGTAATTCTAATAGATAAAAAAAAGAATCGTATTATCAAATTTTTCAGACACGCCCAATATATGGATTTACCCTTGGTAAATTTATTTTTATTTTCATTTTTTTAGATTTAATATATAATATTGCGCAGCTCATACTGTTGACTTTCGGAATATTTGCTAGCTTTTAGTGAAGTTTCATCTAAAGGTATAAAAGAATGGAAGCTTTGAGTTCCTGTAATAATTTTAGCATTTTTATACCTTGAAAATAGAACTTCTTTTGTTTTGTTATAATCGTCAGTGTCTGCATAAGCAACTTCTATGGAGGTCTTATAAGTTTGTGAAGCCCAATGATAAATGTCTTTCGACGTTTGAATTTGGTTTTTATTTGCAATGCTATAATTCCGAGCGCCTCATTTTAAAGTCCCACCTATACCATCACAGGCAGATTTTCCATGGCTGGTTGCGTAAAAGTGCCACTCAGCGAATATATCGAAATCAATTTTATGATGACATAAATTAATTAAGTTGTATTTGTTTTTGTATTGTGCTCCTGCACCATCTGACACGTAGACAACTTTCGTAATTGAATTGCTTATATTGGTCTTAACAAAATTAATAATTTTTGAGATAAACAGATGAACTGCTATGCTATCATGGATATTACTATTGCAAAGGTTCTATGAATTAATTTTTCGTTATCTTTGTAATAAACAACTAACGAATGTATCGTGGCTTGATTATTATTCCAATGGTATCCTTTAACGGCATCTTGTGTAACAAAGGCATAGATTTCAGCGAAATCCATTTGAGTTAGCATTTCTCCTGGCAGCAATGTCAATTTTTTTTTCACTTACGAATCGGGACTTATATGAAAATGGTAAAACTATTACAGGAACTCAAAGCTTCCATTCTTTTATACCTTTAGATGAAACTTCACTAAAAGTTAGCAAATATTTCGAAAGTCAACAGTATGAGCTGCGCAAAATTATATATTAAATCTAAAACAATAAAAATAAAAATAAAAATAAAAAAAAATTTACCGAGGGTAAATTCATATTTTGGGGGTATCTGAAAAATTTGATAATACGATTCTTGTTCTAATCTATTAGAATTACAAAAAAATCTGTATAACTTTCAAAGTATAGCTACTTTATTCTTTTTTGTTATATATATTAAAGAGGCCTTTATAAAAAAAATTTTTTTTTGGAAAAAAAAACACTTGGCCTTTGAGGTGTTTTCCCAGTTTAAAGTTTTATTATTGGCAAAAAATATTTTCAGTGTAATAGAAAATTTTTACAGTGTATGTTTTCGAAAGCTGATTTAAATACCTTTCTAATGACACCAAGATCACAGTTCGAAAGTACATATTATCGTCATTTTTCAAAAACTTCGATACGTTGCCACGCCCACATATTTTCAAAAATGCAATTTCTAAGAATGAAGTTGTGTTTGTATAGGTAAAATGTAGCTGTATGCAAAACTTCATCAAAATCTGAGAGGGTCGGGTTCAAAATGTGCCTTTTTTAAAGGTTTTGATACGAAATTCATCATATACAAATTAATCTTTTTACACAAATAATATGTATTAATTAATACTTCCGCCTAAAATACTTTCAAAACTTCATCCCAAATATAACATTATCAAAAAATCTCGCAAATTTTAACAATTTGATATTTGTTTGCTGATATTAGATCGTCATTAGAATGTTAAAAAAAAAAAACACAAAAAAAATTTCAATGAATTTTTATCACCACCCACCAAAAAATATGAAAACTTAAAACGCTTAATTTATAAATATGTAAAAGTTTTGATTTATTTATTATAAGACAAATAATATCCACTACCCCCGATGAAAATTTACAATACCCCAACTAAGTGGATATTTTTTATGTCAGATTTCTAGGCGAAGGTTTTTAGACCGGCGCTAACAGGGAAATTTCTTCCACTTTAAGCGCCCTCCACAAAAAATTTCAACAAATATTGTCTTAGAGAAGGAGAAATTATCCAATTACAGATTCCTAGTTTCAGCGGTTTAGCTGGGCGAAAAAATGGGGCCATTTTTAAAAGTTTTGAACTGCGCTTTATTTTCATCTAGGTCACCTAGCTAGTTTTATACAACTACCAGGGCAGTAGCCAAGAATTTATTTGATTATTTTTAAAATAATTTTCAGTTAAAGGCAAAAAAAATAACCTAATTCAAGACTCCAGAATTTTTCTGCTAAAGCAAAAGAACATTTTCTACAAATTCTAGAGAGTTATTAATTAGAAGGATAACCAGAAATATTATCTAAATCGTTTTATGACCATAAAAATGCACTAAGAATAGAAAAGTTAAAAGTTAAAAAAGTTTTTAAAAACACATTTTTATTAAAAATTCGTATTCTAACCTTATTTTTTTTGTACTATTGGTAGTAATTTTCGTGAAATTTATTTCAATTACTAAAAAAAACAAGAGATCAAGAATATATTATATATAAAACGAAACAGTCTTAAAACAGAAAACTGTAAAACTGGCTTAAATTTTCGAAAATCGGTTTGCGAACCCAGAATTTTTTTTTATTGAATATTTTTATTAACAAAAATTACAAATATGCTCTAAGAACAACTTTTGCTCTAACAAATAAAAAACATGCTCTAAAAAAATACTTTTTATGAAAAATATGCTCTGAATATAAAAATATGGTATTAAGATCAAAATATGCAAACATATGCACTAACAAATCGATGGCAAAATTCGTCAATTGTTATGAAAATGATAAATATCTCATTGCTGGTTGTTAGAGTTGGTTTGAAAAACTAAACTTTGGGATATCAATATTTAAAAGAAACTTTTTGGATCTATAATTTAGTGAAACATTTTTTCTTTATTGCGACCTTTTGAAAAATTATAAAGTTTACTAGCTTTAGATTTAGATTTATTTTTTTTTTTTAATTTTTCAATACTTTGAACATTTTTCTATATGCCATGGAAATTTTGGAGGAAAATTTGAAGAAATAAAAAAAGTTGCAGCTTGTTAAACAAACTCCTTGCCGTATATTTTATATAAACAATATTTACTTTAAATACTTTTTTCTCAAAACAAGATGTTGAAATCTGGGTGTTACTGTGCAGTCTTAACTGGTGGACAGATTTTCAATCGGTTTTTTTTTTTTTTTTTGGTTTTGTATAGGCTTTTAGTCCTGAAGTTCATAACGGAGAGACATTTTTAAATTTGTACCTAGTATTTTTTTTTGAAAAATAAAAGACAATGATTGCAATGGTTATCAGGGTTGCCATGGTAGTCGGAATACAGAATTAATATTTTTAGAATAATATTTAGTATTATGTTTTATATCGCAATTTTTTTAATAAACCACTTATTTATTTTTGTATAATTTCTTAAATATTGAAGTTTATAACAGGACCAAATATAATTGTAAATACACGGCTCAGCATAATTTTTACGTCTCTATGCATTCTAACGTTATTGCAGGCTCCGGTATAATATATAGCACATTTCGATTTCCTCATACCACTTTTGTCATTAAATAAAATATTTTCTGACTAACTTTCTGCCGTTTTATCAAAAATGTCAATAAAATATGAAAATTTTTAAGTTTTTGTAGGGTTTGTAGGGTTTGTAAAAAAACTGGAAATTTATACAGGTTTGGCTTGGTGTTTATCGCATAATGTCGTGTCTAAGAAACTTTTAAATATATATCAACCATTCAAGGTAAAATCGGCCAAAATATGACCTCGGGTTTTCCGATTTCAATTAAATTTTGTATTCAGAAACTTTAGTAAGTGTTACTAATTTTTAGTCAAATTTTCAGAATAAAATAAACCCGCACAATACCAAAGTTGGTTTAACTTGAATAAAATTATTTTCACAAAGATTATAAAATATTTTTATGAAGTGATGAAGAACTATAGAATATTTTCTTCAATTTTTATAAAACTCTGCGTTGTATTTATAAAAAACTTCATAAATTTGAATAATGGGTAAGAATCGATTGCTGAAACATTTTCATCAATATGATGAAACTTTGTTTCCTGGTAGACTTTATTGGTATGCAAATATAGTCCACGTATAGTATATTTGACCAATTTGTTTTGTAAGTATAGGTTTAATTATTCCGAATAAAATTTTTTTAAATATAAATTTTTTTATAATAGCAATCCTTTGAAAAATTTTCAAAATGTTTTGTTGAAATCAGCAACAAAAATTTGTAAAAAATTCAAAATAAAATGTGAATATAAAAAGTTTTTAAGAAAAAAAATTTATTGTACTAAAAATTGGTAAATAATATTTAGTACAAAAAAAGAAAAGTGAAATTGAAAACCTTTTACAGATTTTTTAGTTATCTTTTTTTGTCCGATTGTACACCTTATGATTATTGGTATACGTACCCAGTCAGAACTGCCAGTGGTACAAAAGGTGAAGGACTGGCTAACCGATGAATTGCAAATAAATTACTGTAGAACACTTGTTTAAGACGCATGACCAGCATTTCCAGAAATCGTTTTGACAGTATTTGTTTTACAATAATTTCAGTGGTTTACAGAAGAAAAAGAAAAGATTGGCAAAGAGTTAGATGAGACCATTATGCCAACGTTGGCTAAAAGTGATTTCCCAGTGTTATCCAGTCAGAAATTGCCAATGGCTCAGAAGTCGTAACCAGTTGAATTTATTTTATGAAAAGGTTGATGATTTGCTTAAAAAAGTTTGTAGTTGGAAGGTTCTGAGTTCGATTATTTTTTTATAAAATTAATTGTTTTGTTTCTGGAAAAGCTCTTTTAAGATCAATTGTTTTTGTTGTTTTCCCAACGTTGGCAAGTTGATTCCAGCTAACAGTATGCCAGCGCTGCCATATTTGAGCAGCCGACTGTTACTCAGCAGTTGTCATTCACTTAAATTTTTAGCTATTAAGTATTATAGGTCCGTTAGCTCAGTGGTTGGAGCTATCAGCTGCCTATCTGGCGGCCAGAATTCAAATTCCAGCTGAACCAAAAAAATTATAAATGAATTTTTGCAAAATTTATTTCTACCAACATTTTGGCAACGTTGTAAATTTTGTTCACCCAGTGCTTGTCCGACACTTTTTAAATAGACAGACATTCCGCCTAATGATATTATCATTTTGAGGTCGGGAAAGCAGTTGTCGCGAGTACTTGTACAACCTGTCAATGTACCTTACCAGCCGTAATCCGTTTGACATTTTATGATAATTATTTAAATTCATTTATACACATAAAACCAAAAGCACGCCCCAACAATATTAAAGCTGCTAAAAAAATATTACTTAGGCAGGCAAAATTCTTTACCCGGCAAA
This sequence comes from Delia radicum, assembly GCA_021234595.1. Taxonomy (NCBI): domain Eukaryota; kingdom Metazoa; phylum Arthropoda; class Insecta; order Diptera; family Anthomyiidae; genus Delia; species Delia radicum. The sequence continues at coordinate 191,043,071 of CM037852.1, forward strand.
AAAAGTTTATATATAGTCATATATAGCGTAATATAGTTTGATGTAATTATATATAAATTTACATTCTCATAAATATAATTATCAGAAAAGACAAAAAAAAAATCCTATGAGATAAGGTTATGTATGCCATTTTTTGGATTAGCTAAGATATGATGTGATATGACATTATATATATGACTATATACATTCCCAGCAAAAAATTTCCAAAAAGGTAAGCGGGTTTGTAATCAAGCATTTTGGGCAGAACGCATTCCTTACTAGATTACCTACTCGATTCTTTTAACAGGGCGTGAGACTAAAATAATTGATTCCTTAGAATTGATTATTTTTTTTACCGAAGAACCATTTACTTTATATTTTTAAGAACTACATACATTTTTTAAAAAGAAATAGTTCCATTGTAAAACTACGAAGTACTTACACAAAAAAAAATAAATAAATAGTTCCCTAGAAAAAATAAGAAGTACTTACATTTAAAAAAAAGAAATAGTTCCATAAGTAAATTCAACTTTTACTCACACGTTATTCTCCTAAGTCACTCAAATATAACGATCAAAACTCATACGGAAATAAAATCCTAAAAAGTGAAACATCGAAGTGTTATTATAACATGGGTTTGTCATAATTTTGGAGCTATAAACCACGAAAATATAAATTTTTCAAAAAAAAGAACGATTCAAAATTGAAAAACAAAAATATGACTCACGCACAATCACCCTCGAAATTTTTTTTACACTCACTCACGATAACGTCAGTAATTTCAACTTCCACTCACAATTTTCTGCTCACGTGCGCTTCCCTATTTTATACCTAACCGCAGTTTAACAAAATTTAGGCAACATGCAATTTCTGTTTTTAGTATTATTTTCCTGCAAATAAAAATTTGTTTGAAAAAATATATGAGATAAATTCTTTAAAATTGTATAACTTCTTTTTTTGAAATTAGGAACTACTTCCAATAACGTCCTTTTATTAAGAAAAAGTATATGATTACATCTTGAGTACAAAAAGTTATACATATAAGTTAATAACATTGTTATTTTCTTTTAAGTAAATAATAACTTTGTTATTGAGTTCATGCTTTCTGGTTTAAATTTAAAGAATTGATTACAGTACTACTTGCTTTTTTGACTCTATCGTTGGAATGAGTTTGGTATTGCAGTTACTAAATTTGACAATGAGATGTGTAATTTTTTCCTGGGTTTATATATACCCATATCGGCACTTTTTTCATCGGTTTTCTAAAGGGCGGAAAGGAATATATAAATCTAGTTATCATGAATAGTAAACAACAAAAAGAAAATAAAAAAACACTTAATGAAACCTAAGAGTCTTACAGGTTAAAGTGATAATAATAAGAAAATGTAGAGATAGTTGCAAACAATTACAGTACGTACTCGTATATGGTGTACTTTAAAAAATTGTCGACACTTTGAGGTAAAATATTTAAAAAAAAAAAATTTTTTATATGACATGGAAATTATTTTCTGTGCCGCTATTTAGGCATGATAAATAACATTTTAGCGTCCATCATTTATCTTTAACGGCGCAAAAATAATGTCGGTTTTAAATTTAAAACAAATAAAAAATATTAATATTACAGTTTTTGCTTGGATTAAATAAAAGCTACTTGAATTTATAGATCTCAATGCATTTATCACATTTTAAAATATATATTACACTACCAAAAATATGTAAATACACTCAAAAAAATCTTGTGGGCGTTGTGGAGTAGTGGTTAGCGCGTTGGACTGTTACACAGATGGTCCCGGGTTCGATTCCCGGTGACGACAACATCAATTTAGAAAAATAATATGTATGAGTTTTCTATCACTTATGTGTATCGCTGCGCCCACCTTCGGTGTTCCCATAGCACTTAACCCCACCGAAGTAAAATAATGAATCAGGGCTATGAAACAAAAAGCTTCAATAAATTCGCCAACTAAACATCAGGTGGCGAGCAACAACTGTTCTAAGACTTATCTACTCGCGCAATTACAGTGTTGCCATGTTTGAAGCCCTTCATCTTTCACCACCATCCATCTCTCCGCTATCCCCTTTCCAAAGAAAGCAACACATTAATTCCTGAGTGTTGCTTCTCTTAAAAAAAAAATATATATATACATATATATATATATTAGAGTTCGTTTTCAAATTTTTTTTTGATTTTGATTTCTGGGTATTATCACTTTTTAGAAGGTTTTGTATCAATAAAAATAATGGCGTATTTTTTTTTTTTAATTCCAACTATTTCCCGTGCCTCAAATCGCGGATTTTGCGTCCCTTTTCCCATACAACAAAAACGGCTAAATATATGTCAAATCTTACTTCAGTATACGATTCTACTTAGGCCCATAAGCTTTTTTTAGTTTTTGGAATGCAACAGAATGCATAATTAGAGTGGTCCAAAAAAATAATTTAAAAAAAAAAAAAAAATTAAAATATTTTTTTTTGTTAAATTTTTTTTTTTACAATGAAAAAATACTTACATCTGAGAAAAATGGTCAAAAATTTTTAATTTTGTAGTTACCCGTTCAAAAGTTATTAAAGTTTAAAAATTTAATTTTTTAGTGAATACAAAATAATTTATTGGTTTATATAATAATTTATTGGATTTGAGTCGCATATAGGCACGGGAAGGAGTTGGAACTAAAAAAAAAAAATACGCCATTATTTTTATTGATACAAAAACCTTCTAAAAAGTGGTAATATCCAAAAATCTATTTTTAAAAATTAACTCTAATATATATACTACGATATAAGTTCTCAAGATATGAACTAATATCGTAGTTTCAAAATTTACTGCAAAAACATGAAAAACTGCGTTTTTTTTTGTTCTGTAATGGTTATAAATATTTTTATTTAAGTATTTAAAAACAACGTTATAATTAGTTGGTTTTAAACCAACCAATTGTTTAAGTCAACTGGTTTTAAGAGAAAAAGTTGTTAGAGGTTTTTTTAAGGCATATTTTTTAGTATATAAAAACAATATTTTGTATTAATTATACAAAACTTATGCAGAGAATACATTCAAAAGCACAAAAAATAACTTTAAAATTTAACTAAAATTGCTTACCACTGTTAACACATTTTTTTTTAAAGTCTCTTACCACCAGTTTATGTTTTTAGAAGAGAGCGTTAGAAAAGGCTTGTTTAAACAAAAATTAAACTTCATACTCTTATAACATACATAATGGATTTTTAATTTTCAACTTTAAAAATTAAATAGTTGCTTAGTTCCACTATAGGCAATATACTTTACACTATTGACAATTATACTGATCCTGTTTTGTGGTTAACAAATAGTTTTTTCAAACAATCTGAAATTGCTGAAGTACTAAGTAAGGACTTTTATCCTTCATAAAAAAAATTATCGTATTGATCCATAATACCGCGATAGGATTTTAGCGACTTTCAAGTAAAATAGTTATTAGTCATTTTTTGCCCTTATTAAATTTAAGAGAATAGAAGCTTGTTTATATTTTAGATTGCTTAATGGGGTCAGAATTTTGCAGGGACCGAAAATAACAGTTATCCCGAAAACTATAACTCAAAAACTCTCTATGTTAGAGTCAACGGAGACGTATACTATTATATACCAAACGATTCGTATTGAAGTGCTCTTTCAGAATCTATTGTGATCTTAAGGAAACGATCTCAACTCCACAGTTAAGACTTATTTCTCAACGAAAAAATAAAAGATCGGATGAAACTCTTAAGAAGAGAGTTTTATTTCGCCTTCATTAAATAAAACTGTTTTGAGGAGTTTTATTTTTTCCGTCTGAAATAAAACTCTTTTGAGGAGTTTTATTTTTCCCGTCAGAAAATAAAGCTCATTTGAGGAGTTTTATTTTGAAACTCATTTAAGGAGTTTTATTTTTCCGTCTAAAATAAAACTCATGTTGTTTATTTTCTTCTTTTTTTATTGACTTTATTTGCTATAATGTGTATACTAATTTATTTATTTAATTTAACGAACATAACTTTTTCCAAATTTTCTGCGGAAAGATTTGAACGCAGGTCGCTCAATACCAATTTAAGAGCAGAGAATTACCTTTCCACCCTTACCTGGGTTTCAGTTACACACTGTATAGTTTTTGCCAATGTATACAAGTAAGGATAGTGTATTCTTTTAGCCTCCCAGAACTCAAAAAGAGGTTTATCAATCGACAAGGGCCTTGCAGAAAAATTGTCGATTTCATAGAAAGTTTTTTTTCATACTCATTATCACTTCCTTCGCTTTCTTGTTCCATATCTACATACACATATAAGAAATAAAAGAACAACCATTTAATAATAGGAATCCAACAATAACAAATTAAAAACCCACATGTTTTCATTTTAATGACGATTTTTTCAATTGCAATGCAAGTGATAAGATTACACTGCCTTACAAATTGTAATGATCTGACAAGCGGCAAGCTTTGAGTGTCAATCTACATAAAATCAGTTTTATTCTCTGACTGAAAATAAAACTCCTCAAATGAGTTTTAAAATAAAACTCCTCAAATGAGTTTTATTTTAGACGGAAAAAATAAAACTCCTCAAAAGAGTTTTATTTAATAAAGGCGAAATAAAACTCTCTTCTTAAGAGTTTCATCCGATCTTTAATTTTACGTTGAAAAATAACTGTTTTGGATGTTTTTTTTTCTTTTTAAGCCACAAAATAACTGTTATAAAGGAACTTTTTTGATATCACTTATAACCGTTACGGTCCCTGGTATTTTGTTTTTTTTTTTTAATATTTAAAACTTTCATCATGTTTAACCCATGTTTAACACAATTCAAAAGCTACCCAAGATATAAATTTAAACTTTAAATTATATCTTTAAAGTCTTCATTGTGAAAATCTTTCTTTCTTTTCTAATTTTAGACAAAGGCGAATGTTTTTTTTTTCAGTAAAAGTTAGCAAATATTCCGAAAGTCAACAGTATGAGCTGCGCAAATTATATATTAAATCTAAAAAAATAAAAAAGCAAATTTACCAAGGGAAAGTCCATATTTTGGGGGTGTCTGAAAAATTTGATAATACGATTCTTGTTCTAATATATTAGAATTACAAAATAATCAGTATAACTTTCAAAGTATAGCTACTTTATTCTTTTTTGTCATACAATGGTATCAAAATAAAGGGAAGTTAACAAGAGATGCATTTACTTAAAAAAATTTAAAAAACAAGAAAAAAATGCCATTTTAGTTTTACACTCAAAAAAAAAAAGTTTGTAAAGTCAGCAAAAAATTTTGCTGAGTCAGCAAAATTTTAGTCAGGAGGGTGCTAGCAAAAAAATTGCTAATGTCAGCAAAATCTTTTGCTGAAAATCAGCGAGCTGATTTTTAGCAACAAAATTAGTGGATTCAGCAAAAAAATTGTAAAAAAATTGTAATTTAGTTAATATATTTGCTGAAAATCATAAAACATATTTTTGTGATTCTTTTAAAAATAATTTACAATAATTACGAAATACAAAAATTTTCATTTTCCCACATTGACGACATGAATTAATTTAATATCTGAAAATATATAGAAATAAATATATATAACATACCAAAAATTTTCTTTCAACTACTTACATCAATCGTTGTCTAAATGATGCTTTCTTTTAAAGAACGCAACTGTCGAAGATAATTATAGAAACGAAACGAAAAAATAAACAAAAACAAACGAAACGAATAAAACAAGCCTTTTTTTGCAATAAGAAAAAGGAACCATACAAATCTACCTAAGATGTGTGTCTTTGTCTTTCGCTTAACTCTGTCTACATGTCTGTATATGTTTGTTTGCAGTTTGACCACACTAGATTATTAATCTATTAACATTTATTATAGAAATACATATTAAATTTAAATATTTTCTTTTGTCTTTTATTTTATTAACAGACAATTATTTTCACAAGCCGGTGACAACGCAAAATTTAAGTTTTTTTAATCCTCAATTTTGTTTTATGTATGAAAAAGAGATACAAAAGTCTTCCATGGTTGATTTTTTTATATGTCTTATTAGAGTTGTACTTTTTCGTATCATTTTCCTCTTCTCTACTACATCTTGACATGCCGCGACATCTGCTTCATTGTGCGTATATCTTTCAATCTGGTTGTCGTCCACACTATTAATGTACTTATCAGCACAATTTTTTTTAGCAAAATGAATTAGTAAAACATTAGTATATTAGTAAAGCATTAGTATAAAACAGTTAAGTGCTGAATAAGTATAACAACAATTTTAGCTGAAAACACGATTTTAGCAAAAAACTTTGCTGAAAAATAGTATACCTGATTTACAAGACGTTTTACTAACTTTTGTACTAACTTATTTTTTTGAGTGTAGCTATGTTATATATATTAAAGAGGCCTTTCTAAAAAAAATTTTTTTTTGGAAAAAAACACTTGGCCTTTGAAGTGTTTTCCCAGTTTAAAGTTTTATTTTTGCCAAAAAAATGTTCAGTGTAATAGATTGATACCATAATCTTGGATATGATCCTCCTACATCCCGAGATATGTCCATCCCACACATTGTTACTTTCACAAAATACGGCTAAAAAGTCAAAATCTGGAAGCTCGATTTTCACCCTAGACGTAAGGTCTAGTGGAATTTTTTGCTCAGTACAATCCCAAGAATCAGAAACGCGAAGCGCCCATTAAGATGTTCAAATCGCCCCACCCTAATCAACACATTCCTGAAAGGGTCAAATAATAAATTTGAAAACAAAAAACCATATAGATTATTTGTTAGGACAATATCCTAATAAAGAAATATAGAATATGGCCTCGAACTTGAATAATTTTCAATTTCACTGTTATTTTAAATTGTTAAAAAAATGTATTTCTTTTAACATTTCAATAAATATTTACTTTACAAATATTTAGCAATTTGAATAAAACAACACAAAAATTTCTAATTCCACTTTATTACATTTAAAAATAATAAAATGTCCTCTTTAATCGCCACTAAAATAAATACCCTTAAAATCAAATCAATTGTTGTAAAAAAAAAAAAATAAAAATAATAACACTGTGCAACAAACAAAAAATTTCGAATCGAATTTATAATCAGTCAATTTGGTTGGTTCTTTTCGATGTTTTGAAGTAAGTTTTTAAAAGTTCGGGTAATTGAGTAGTAAATTTATTCTTAAACAATTTCGCAATTAAGTCTGATTTTGGTTTTATTTCATATAATAAAAAAACCACGGTTCGATGTCCTCGGGATTATATAGGAAATCATACACCGAAAAATCCAAGCAACTTTTTACGAAAAAAATTTTTGTAACTATTTTTTCCTTAATATTCAAGAAATTTTCTTTCATTTTACGAAAATAAATTTAGTGAAGCCTTTTAAAATATCGCGTAACTAACGAATCATTCGTATTAACTTTTTTTTCGTAATATATATGAAAAAGTAAAGCCTTTTAGTTTTTTTACGAAACTAACGAAAAGATTTCGTATCATAATTGTTCGTAAAATATAGAAATTTTTATTAAATTTTAAGAAATAAATTATTTAAACTAAACATGTGCAACATTTTGGGATTTGACTAAAGATATTAGTTTCATTGTACTGAATTACTACATTTAATAAAACATTTTCATATCTTTTGTTCTATTATGCTTATCCTTATTTAATTAATTTTTATGATTGTTTCGTTTTGAAGAGCGGCTATAAAAATTCTTTCGTAATATATTAAAAATATTGTAAAAGATACTTTTACACAAACTTTTCGTAGTGCGAAACAACGAAATATTTCGTATAATGTACGTTGTTTTTCGTATATATAACGACGCCCTTATATCTGGAGTCCTAATAATGCAAAAAAAAACGCATGTTTTTGATATATCAAAATTGCTATCCACAAAGAATTGCTACACTAGAAAAATTATCTGCATGCTTTTAATGAAGTTTTGCATTAAATCTATGAAATTGCACTCGAATTCGTTCATTTAAACTTTTCATTAAGTTGATGCAAATTTTCATAAAATTGTATGAAAAATATCATATTATTAATCAAAAGTTTCAGACACTCAATGATGAAGTTTAACTAAGAAACTGGTTTCATAATAAGAATAAAGCTTTTCATTAATTTTCAGAAAGTTTTCTTTTATCACATTGATTTACTAAAAAATTTCATTATTTTTCGTCTAACAAAAGATGATTTAAATTTAAAAATCTAAACAATAATTTGTATTTGCGTCGCGAAACTCCAAGTTTTACAAAAATGGAGTCTAGCAGAATTTAGGTAATCAAAATAGTATAATTTAAGCGCCATTTAAATCAATATGGTTATCGCTGATGTCAAGCACGGGCTCGGACGTTTTGTGACTGGAACGTTTTCTGAGTGTTGTAATGGCATTTGAGTACTTGGAGCACTTACATAAACTTAACTCTTAATTTTTATTTTGTTCATAACAGTTACGTAATACACTTTTGTACTAACTTTTATATACATTTTACAATTTAATTATTTTTTCTTAAAACATTTTTTTTTTTAAAAGTTGCTTCACCTTATTCACTTTAGAGGGCGCAATTTTAATCTGAACTGAAAAACATATAAATCAAGTAATTCTCCATAAAATTCTTTACAAAGCATTTTTTATCCTTTAATATTTTTTTTTTAATGAATAAAAGCTAAAATAAAAATATCTAATACAATTCGTAGTATATCGTTAAAATTGTACCAAGGTATGGAAATGAACACAAAAAGTGATTTTAAAATCACAAAAACTATAAAGCTAAATAAACTTAAATATTATAGGCCTGAAATATTTAATTCCAATTGTTTAATTTATATATTGATTTACTCCATTAGATTGTACTATATAAAAAATCTACCGGAAAATTTGCTTCAAAATAGCTCAAAATTCAAAAGGCTATACAATAAAAATACGAGATAACTTTTTAAAACCCTTTGGGGGATTTTGTCTACTGATAGTGTATTTCCATATCCTGTTGGTATGATTCGAGAAAGATTCGATGATCCAAAATTTGTTGGACAGTGTAGTAATGATATAATTCAGGCAAAAGGAATTACCTTGTACATTAGAGTGTTTTTACATTATTACTCAATTCACTCTCAATGGTCCAATTACTTTATCACTTACAATTTAAATTGTATTGAAATTGTAAAGCAAATGGTGAAAATCTCTTTTTGACATTGAATACTCCTAACTCACTTTTTAAGTTTTGTCATTGATTACACGGTGCTGCACTACAAACTCACTATGCAAGTGACCTAGTGTAGGTCTATCTGAGTGTATTACAAAACCTGCTTGAGAAGTTACAATACACCTTCAAATTTCGAGATAAGAGAAAAAGAGTATTTTTGCGGCTGGTACATTTAAACATTTGTAACTCAGTTATTTTTGAACCGGTTTGCAATAAAAAAAATTTACCAGGAGTTCTATATGTTCTCTCTTTATATTGTTAATATAAAAAGTAGACGCTTTCTTAATAACAATTAATATTTAAAAATTTTTAAAAACTGTTTTAACTTCTGCAAGGATTTTTCGAAACTCCTTTTAAAACAACAATATTCTTTGAGGTAGTCGTTTCCCGTGTAAAATGAGCCATCAACTGTTAAAATCAGTTGAAAATTGACTAACAAGATATGTATACCGAACCGGACCGACAGATTTTAATGAACTTCGGATATATTGTAGATAATAAACATTTATGGGTGCAGTGTTTTTTTTTAGCTGCCCAATCTGATGGTTATGCGTTACTAAGTGGGGTCAAAACTGACCCCATTTTTTCGTTTTTTTTCGGTTTATTTCGGTCTATTAAAAATAAAAAAGACGAATTTGTCATTAAATGAAACGTTTTTAGAAGACACAATTTATGACTAAAGACTTTCAAGTATTTTTATTATTAAAAAAAAAGTGTTTTGAGTAACATTAAGTCTGGCGTTTTATTCAGAAATTTGAGATGTATGAATCCAAAAATTATGCATAGCAATATCTGCTTAATTTAATCGAGGGTGTTCTGAGCTTTTTCCGATATTCAAAACCGTTTGGTTTGTATGCGACTTTTCCCAAAGAGCCATTTTCCTCTATATTTAAAATAATTCAAAAATACGGTAACTCTGGATCTACCATTTAGGTGATGTGGGTATCAAAATGTTTGTTTTCTTGAGTAACCTGCGTGCAAATAAATCTAGTTTTCGTAAATTAAAATCAAGTTTTCATACACAAACAAATGGGTTTTGAGCCCTAGCTTTTAACCCTTTAAAGTGAGATTGCGCAGCTAAAACAAAATACGTGTCTTTTTTTTTGCTCCCTTATAACTTATTCAAAGTTCATTAAAATCTACGAGGTCGGGTCGGGATATATTTTTCTGGTGGACACTAATGCATTAGTGATAATGAAGAAGATACAAAATTTTGTGTATGTAGAAAAAATACCAAACCTTTGTCAACTTTCAACTGATTTTAACAAATGAAGGCTCATTGTACTCAAGAAAGCACTAACTTTATGAGCATTGTTGTTTTAAAATAAGCTTCGAAAAACAACCCTCGTAGAAGTTGAAAAGTTTTAAAAAAATTAAAATTTTAATTATATAGAAAAAGTGAAATAACGTTGTCAATTTTCAACCGATTTTAACAAATAAAGGTCATTTTACCCAGGAAAACAATAACTGGAACAAATTGTTGTTAAAAAAAAAATAGATTCGGAAAAGCCATCATAGAAGTTAATAAGGTTTAACAAAAATTGAAAATTTTCATTGTTATTAAAAAATTCTCTACATATTTTTCATAATGGGATTAACAGGTAAGGTTACCGTTATGGACGGCTGAATTTTATCTGTTTTTTACAAACTTGGGGAAAGAAAACTGCAAAAGATTTTTTAATTCTTTTTTTTTGTATTTAGTTGCACAATTCATCAAGAAAAATACTAAATTAACAATTTATCAATAAGTGGGCTATTTGAAAAATTCTCGACCTTCAAAATACGGGCTACCAAAAAAGGGTGTGTTGTTTGTATGCAGCTTTCTGGGACTCGAGGTTATCTCAAAGTAAAACGGAAAGCGGGGAATTGGTTAGTATGAATGCATTTACATGGCGACTGTTTGAAAATGAAAAATCTATATTTGGCCATTTTTTTGTAGTTTAATGTAAAAAAAAATAGTAAACAATTTGTTTTTCCATATGATTGAGCACGGGACTATAGCCACGTTAATTCTGCCTCGATCATCAAAATCGGTTAAGTAGAACTTGAAAAACGTGGTTTCGAGAAGAGTACGTTGAAGTTTGAAGTTCAATTTTCTAGCACACAATGAAGGCCTCATTTAGGCAAAGCATTGCTTCACAAAAATGGCTGTATATCAACAACTATTGCGAATTTCTAAGCAAAAAAAATAGCTAAAAAAATCAAAATTTCTTCTACAAACCTGAAGACCCTACCCAGCAGAAATAGTGCTTACCCAGAAGCGCTTCGGGAAGGCATTATTTGATAACGAAGCGCTTCCAAAGCAAATAAAGAAGGCATGATTTTTGTTCGCGATGTCCCACAGGGTATGTCTATTTTAAAGCGCTTATTTCATGTGCTCTTAGAAGCAAAAAATTCATGCCTTCTTAGGCACTAAGAAGCGCTTTTTGTATGTTGACAAAATTAGTGCTTCATTGTATGCATACTTTACTGCTTCATTTTAAGCATTATTCACTGGTTCAAAGAAGGCATTCTGGGAAGCACGACAGAAGGCCTTCCCTAATTGCTTTATAGTATGCAAGGCGGTGAAGCGCTATTTTGGAAGCATACAAATGTAGTTACTGCTTACCAAATCTAGGCTATTTTTTGCTGGGTAGGTTTAAAATACAAAATCGTGTAAAAATTACTGAATTTCAATTTTTTAAAAGCGCCGGACGCATAACATAATTTTTTATCTCGAAATTTTTAGGGTTTATTGCCGTTCCTTACACCGGTTTTGTAATACACTCAGCCACACTTACAACCTACACTAGGTCACTTGAAAAGTGACTGCATGTTTTTTTGTAGCACCTTGTTATTAGACAGACAAAAGCACTAAATGGAAATTCTTTTTTTATTAAATCTAGTTGTAAAAAAAAAAAAAAAATAAACAGAAAATAAACAAGAAAAAGCCCTTACTTTATAAGATTAACTTGTGGAGTATTTTAAATTTGTTTTCAAGAGATAGAAAATGGCATTAAGTACAACTGTCAGCTAAAGTTAACACGTCACAGTGGGATACATCACAACATTTTTAGAAATAATTCGGCCATTTTTTACTTAGAAGTCCGATTTTAATTACATTTGTGGAACATGCATAAGTGAGGTAATATATAGCTTAAGTTTTGATTCTGAACCTTCAAGACTACCGGGTGGCAATATGTTAGTCCAAACAAAGTAAGGAACTTTTTGCATATAAAAATTTGAGTATTCGCCATTTTTTTGTTTCGAATCTGATTGTCAAAAAATTAACATATTCAACATATTGCAATTTGTGAATAGCGGGACGAGATCGGGGCCAATTTCATTTCTAAAATATTCGTTATTTAAAATTAAATTCTTTTATAGTGGAATAAAAAAATATTAAATATTTGACATTTATTTTCCAAAAAGCACCAACAGTCCTTTACCTCCATTAAAGTCCAAAATATCATTGGATTATGTCTATTAATAAATAATTTTTTGAATAGTGAAAATTTACATTTCAACAAAAACTGGAATTTTTACCTTCCTATAAGGATTTCCCAAGTGCTTCTTCTACCAATAGTGCTATTTGGGATTCTTTTTAAAAATGTCGTTAAAAACAAATTAGTTGAAAATTGCATTTTGAGAAAACATTTTTGTTAAACGCTTTTACTAAAAAACTAATTTTAAACTAATGTTTAACTAATTTTTGTTGCTACCTAAATTGTTGTGATAAACACAATCACAGTACGGAGAACAAATAAAAAGATGAGAAAATGAGAAAATGAGAAAAAAGAAAAAAGGAAAAAGAGAAAAAAGAAAAGATTCAAATAAATACTACCATTATAAGACTTACAAAAAAATGCAAGTGCGGTAAATTTCATTCATTAAAGTTTTTAATTTGTGTATTACATATCAAACAAAGCCAACCCAAAAAAATGTTTGAACATAAAAATTGTAAATATTAAAAAAATATAAATAAAGCAGTAAATAAAACAAAAAATAAATTGTTTAAAAATTTTAAAAATTTACTAAGCGAACGATTTTGAAAGGTTAACGAAAAAATATAAAGAAAATACTCCGTGGTGTACAGCAAGTAGGAAAAAATGCAAAAAAAAAAATTGCATATTCCCTTTTACTTTTTAAACATAAGTAGTTTTTACGGTAATTATGTTTATTTTTGTACTTTAGAATTATCTTCATTTGAAAAATTGTAGAATTACGCCACACAACTATTCAAGTAAGTAATTGGGAATTATTATGGTCTGTTTTTTAATGTATAAAATATTTTGTTTATTTCCGGATTTTTTATTTAATTGCATTATGTTAACAATGTGGTAGTCCTGTCATTTATATATATATATGTTTAAAACAATCATCAGCAAGCTTTAGATTTAAATTTCAGCAAAATAAATTAACTAAAGTAAACACTTTATACTGGGTATTTTTAGTTTTTTCAATCTACTAAGCTTCAGCTTATTTTTTTTTGTGATTTTGACAAGTCGATTTTCATTTGCATTGAACTAAGTGTCAGCAAAAATATGTGCTGAATTAACAATTTTTTTTTTTGCTAAAAGTCAGCTCACAGATTTTCAGCAAAACACATTTGCAGATATTAGCAATTTTTCAGCAAGGACCCTCCCAGCAAAAATTTTGTTCACTTAACTAACTTTTTTGCTAACTTTAGCAGACTTTTTTGGGTGTATTTGTTTGAGTATCTATAACTGCTTCCGCTACTTAATTGGATGCGTGCACAGTTTTCAACAGTGGGTTAAAGTTAATATATACCTTGGAAATTTGGAAGGGGCTGGGGGGGAAAAGTACATATATATCAAACATTTTTTTTAACACAACTCGATTTTATATAAAAACAGCTTTCAGAATAGTTTGCACACTTTATATGTTCAGAAAGAAAATATTTATCTGAGGTAAAAGACTGCTGGTGCTTTTTGGGGAAAAATCGAAATACTCAAATTTTGTTTATTTCTACTTTAAACGAATGAAGTTTTTAAGTGGAGCAAGATATTGCATTCATTCTTTTTATTTAATCAAAAATTTATTTAGTTAACTAACCACTATTTTACATAAACTATGCCAGAGTCGGATCAAATTTTGAATTTCACATTTTAAATGGGAATATCTCGGCAACAATTTGAGATAAGCACGTTTTTCGTTAGTGTCTACTAACAAATTGCAAATATGTTAATTTTTTAAAAATCAGATTTGAAAGAAAAAAATTCCAAGCACTCCAAATTTTATATGCATAAATGTGTCATATTGCCGCAACGGGCGTTTGAAAGGTTTAAAATCAAAACTTAAGAACGATCTGAGCCTGTTCCAAATTTCAATTTACTCGGACCACTAAGTAAGAAATGACGGAATTATTTTCAAAAATTTTGTGATATATTCCACTGTGGCATGGTTAGCTAACGCTTTCTCTAATACCGTGTAATTTTTTGTTGTATGGGATGCTCAAGGCAATTTGTGTTTTATTTGACACATGTTAGTTTTAGTTTCAATGTTAGAATTAATTTGTTTATGTAAAAAAGGTCTTAGAAAAAGTGTGACCAAACACGACACTAGATTTAGATGAATGCTTTTTGGATTTAAGAGATGTTGACAAAAATATCGGTATTATCTATTTGAGATGTGTTAATTTAAATTTTTAAATTAAAAGAGACAATGATAGGGGATATTATTTTGATAGCAGACATCGATTATTGTATTGTGGACATGAAAGGAGAATCATCTCAAGTCTTAATTTTATAAATTTTAAATAGTTTTTAGTAATTACATTTTAACTCGAATTGGTAACCCAATTTTTCATTTGTGGCCAACAATTATTAGCTATATTAATATGTCAAAGAAAAAAATTAGCCAATTCGGAAGTCTTAATTAACATTTTATTTTTAGTTATTAAAAAGTTTTAAAAAATCGGAAATTTTTTGAAGAATTTTTTATTTATTTTTGTTTTGAATGCTCTTTGAATTGTCCTTTGAATGTTCTAAATGAAACTAAAATTAAAAATAAAAAAAAAACGAAAGAAAAAATGTCTTGCGTTCTTTGGAATAAATTTGATTTTATGATACACTGCTATGGTCTGATGGTGCCATATACATAAATGTGATTTAAAACATCAGTATAATTCACTTATATAGACCTTTATAATGAAATGCTTACTGGCATATATACTTTGGAATACATGAATAAATACAAGTACAAAAACAAAATATACACAAATAAATAAACATTAGGGTGGCAGTAAAAAAAATATCAACTTTGACCAAACCCGAGCTGATTATTATGCCACTTTGTGTAAAACTTACGTGCTGAAAATTTAAACCGGCTCGGATAACTCTAAGCCGTGCACATTTGTGATCAAAACTAAAATTTTTAGCAATTCAGTATATTGAACTATAGTCGGCTTAAAACGACAAAATTTGTTTACAATTGTTTACCAAATCTTGACGAATTATCCAAGTTCCTAGTATGATGATTTATTAAGAATATGAAATCGATTTTTAATTCATTCAATTATTTTTTCAAATTTGCTCAAAAAAAGTTAAAATTTTCCCCACTGTGCTAATTATAATAAAATAAAAAAATATGTAAACAAATATGCCACTTGAAACATGAGTTTTGTCAACTTTAATAAACGCACATAAAAAAATTATAGTTTTAAGGCAGGGTTGCCACTCAATAACTTCGCATAGTAACGATAGTTGGATACCACAGCATAAAATTCATGTTTCTTCTTTTATAACCGGATTTATTTTGCTATTTTACCAGTTGAATTTGGAAATATCTTGAACAAAAGTCAAAATAATACTCAACTACCGAAACGAAGATTTATAACGTTATTTTGTTGATTAAACAAAATTTAATGGGAAGAATTTTCAAATAAACCCTGCGAAATCAGAAGACACATGTCACTATTGGAATTGTGGTTTTAAATTATTCATATCGGTCTTGATGTGGGCGAGGTTAGGTTAGGTCGGAGTGGTAGCCGTGAGCACCAGCACACTTAGACTCTGAGGTCCGTTGTGATGCCACGAGACTGACGGATTACCGATCAGACTCCACCGTTGAACCTCGTTAGAGCTCCTTACGAAGCTAAGGAGGTGCGGAATACCAGCACCTGAAAGATCCCCAAGATCGTGAAAGAACGCCGATCCAAGTGAGGCCCTCCTACGTAGCGCCATCGCAAGACATGAACAGAGAAAGTGCTCAATACTCTCCTCCTCCTCCTCCTCGTCCCCGCAGCTCCTACAGAAGTCAGGCGATAACACCCCCCAACCTACGAGCGTGCCTGCCAATAAGACAGTGGCCGGTTATCACCGCCACCATGTCAGATATTTCCCCCCTGGAAAGCGACAGGAGCGCCCTCGTTCGCCCCAGATCCAGAGCCGGCCAGATGTACCACACAAGTCACGCCATTAGCCCACCTAAGGTCAGTCGCCCTCTCGGAGTGGGCGTAGTGGGAAACTACAGTTATAATGAGAAGGTAATGTTTGCCAACCAATACAGTGGAATACGCTGAATTTTTCAAAATTTTTATTTTGACCTCAATGGTGCACGGCTTAACGATATCCAATTTAGCTAAAATATTCACCATGTAAGTTTAAGACTAAATGACACAAGAATTCGATCGGGTTCCATTGGAATTCCAAAACAAAAATTTCGCCATACATTTCATTGCACCCTAATAAACACACAATGACACTTGTTGAAAATCGTTAGTTTTTTTTCCTCAAAGAACCCTAGTAGCGTTGTCAATTATTCGTATTTTTATTTTGTTCGACTAAACAACCAAACAAGTTTTGATGGAACTGTCAAACCGTTAACTTTTAAAAATACATAAATAATTAATGTATCTTGCAATATTATATCAAAATTTTATGAATTTTTTCATCAATTTGGTACTACAACAATACCAATTCTCAAAGGCTATCATTTCAGACTATTATACTGTTTGCTTCTAAGTCAAATCATATATCTTTGCCCATTATTAAAGAGTCCATATCTTAGTAAACGATTAATATACGTTTTAAAATTTCAAATATTTCTTTAATACGGTTTTGATTTTATTTTGTCCATTACAATTTTTACATAAATTTTTTCAAAATTTATAAATTTTCGAAAAAAATTTTTAAAAAAAGTATTCTTTAATTATTCGTTTTATTCGATTAATCGTCAAAATCTATTCGAATTATTCGAAAATCATGTTTTTTAAATTGTACGTTCGAATTTTCGTTTTGTTCGTTCAATTAATTGAATAATTTTTATTTGAGTGACACCCCTAAACATTAGGATATTTAATCGGTCAACCGTTACTCGATTAATCGATGAATTGGGACCAGAAAATTGTTCGAGTAATTGAAAATATCCGATTTCGAGGTCGATTAATCGAGTTAACCGAGTAAATCAAAAAAAATATTTATAGTTTAGTTTACATATTTTATGTTTTATAATTTGTTTCGTATTTTTTTTTAAATTTTTATAAAATATAAAAGTAATGTGTCCATTACCGTTTTAATTAACATATTATGTGTGGTTTGTAGGGGTAGAACTTTTTTACATGGCACCACGATATGAGCCTTGCTGTACTGATAAAAAAACAAACATTTTTTCTGGCTAAAATTTCCAAACCCGAGTCCAATTCCTATAATATTTAATTTTTAGCTATTTCTTATAATGTATATAATATCTTTAAACAATTACATACATTATTTGTATTCAAATAATGGCCGTAATTTCAAGCAATATATACCTACTGGTGCTTAGATACCTACCGTGTACCGGGTAGGTATCTAAGCACCGGTAGGTATCTATTGCTTGAAATTACGGGCATAAAGTAAGTTCATGCAGATATGAAAGAGTGAAAAAAAAATTATTGTCATAAGGGCCATTTTCCAGAAATTAAGCAAAATGGTTAAAAAATGTAATTACTCAACAACAATTACAACAATTGCAAAACTATAGGGTTGTGTTAAAACTTAAGTCAATTTAAAACTTAAGTCAACTTCTGGTGTCACAGCCTATAATGGCACTTTAAAGGCTTTGTTGCAATTGGATCTGTACATAATTAAATAATTCAATAAATAAATAAATTTAAATCGAACACAAATATGTATGTAAAACTTTTATGCATTTGGTGCGATAACTTTTTTATATTTATGCAAGGCTGACTGCTGTGCCATATTATTTTGATAGTTAGTAAAAAATACTAAACGTTAAATCCCTAATTTTCTCTAAGCCAAAAAAAACTCTAAACAGTAAAATGCCACAATTACAGTAGACTCGCGGTAACGTGAACTATTAAAACCTGAGCGTGTTCACGTTTGCAAAGTTGTTCAAGTTTACGAAGGTGTAATTTTTTACATCTTAAAAATAAAATAGACATATATTTAACTCAAATTCATATATTTTTTATTAATTCATATTCATATTTGCTTTGCTAAGCTAGTCACGCTTGATCCTCTTTTTATTTTTTCTATTACATCCACTTTTTCCTTTAAAGATAAAAAATTTGGTAGTTTTTGCGACATTTTTCACGACACACTTTATAAAGGGTCTGCCATTTAACGTTTTTTTTTCTTTTTCAACTAGTGCTTATTTCGTGAATGGTAACACTTAGCTCATGTCTGATTTGACAGATAATTAATTTTATCCTTCCGCTGAACGAATATGGTTGTGTATACGCTTGAACAACGCTGGGAAATATTGCGACATTACTTTGAAAATCATGGTAATGAGCAAGGTGTGGCCGTTACAGTCAATGGCGATCGTTATCGGGCCATGTTGAACGAATGTTTGTTCACAAAAATTGAAGCGGAGGATATTGGCAACATTTGGTTTCAACAGGACGGCGCTACGTGCCACACAGCCGAAGATACACTCGATGTTTTGCGCCCTGTTTTTGAAGATCGCATTATCAGCCGCAGAGCTGATCTCGTTTGGCCACCTCGGAGCTGCGATTTGACACCGTTGGACTATTATTTGTGGGGTGCCGTCAAAGATAAGTGTTACGCCAACAAGCCAGAGACAATTGACGCTTTAAAGGACAATATTCGTGAAGCCATTGGTGAAATACAGCTGCACGCAATCGATAATGTGCTTAAAAATTGGACCGATCGTGTAGGCTACTGCATGGCCAGCCGAGGCAGCCATTTTAATGAAATTATTTTCCATTATTAACCGGAAGGATTGTAAAGGGTCCGCCATCTAACGTTTTTTTTCAACTAGTGCTTATTTCGTGAATGGTAACACTTTCGTGAATGGTAACACTTTGATTTGACAGATAATTAGTTTTATCCTTCCGCTGAACGAATATGGTCCGTATGCTCGTTATCTTGTGAAAAAAGTGAAAGAAACTGGCATCCTCATCGATAAACCAAAGCGTGAAAAGCCAAAAACAGTGCGTACACCCGAGAAAGTGTGCGTGAAGCGCCATCAACATCAATTCACCGTCGTTCCCAACAATTGAACATTTCGGAGACATCATTGAGACGAATTTTGCATAAAGACCTTGGTATGACGCCATACAAAGTCCAATTCGTTCAGGAGTTCAAAAAAAAAGTTATTTGGCGGACCCTTTACTTTTAAATAAAAAAAGATATGTGAGAAAATATTTAGTAGTTTGTTTTTTATAGCATTTTCAAAAAAAAAAAGTTATTTGGCGCACCCTTTATTAAACTGAAAACAAAATAAGCAAATCAAAAGCGCGCGTTACACAAAATGCCAGAATATATTCATAAGCAAGCTTTTACGGGGATTCACAGTTTTTAAAAAAGTAGTGATTGCTTAAAAATGTTCAAAAGAAAACAACGTTTTCTATGTTCCATTAATTTTACATTTGTTTACGTTATAGGGCTTACTTACTGTGTTCACGCTACAGTAAGGCGGTGTTTTTGTTATCGCGAGTCTACTGTATATACTATTGTATATTGTAGAATATCTTTTTAATTTTAGTTTCATGTCATTAACTAATGTATTTGTTCAATTTTGATAACAAAAACAAAAAAAAAACATTTCGAAGCTGCTGTGTTTTGTAGTTATTGTATGTACTTTAAAGGAAAAATTAAACAAAAACATTTATTGAAATTAATCTAGTTAGTCGAATAATTTTAAAACCCTACTCGATTATTCGAGTAAGTGCAAAACCCTTAAAATCTAGTTACTCTTTTACTCTAACAAAAGCAAACCCGAATAATTTTAATACCATAAAGAACACACAAAAGAAAAGTTTGGTTTTTGTTTTTTTTTTTTTAATCTTATTTATATATTATAACTTGGTTTCCCTGTTAAAAATCATCATTTATGAACATGTATCAACTTATTCATGCCCATATGTGAAGTGATTCTAGGTAACTCATGTCCATATGCTCCATATACAATTCATATATGTTCATTCAAGCTTATATGTGATCATACATATAATATTACCTCAATTTTCGCTAATGTTCACATATGACCATATATGGAAATGTATAGAGATGTATGATTATATATGTAAATATTATCTTAATTTTATTTAATGCACACAGATGCACATATATGATTCTTCTTATGAACATATAAGAATGGTTTATGAACACATATGAATCATGTATGGATACATGTGGACATGTAGGAAGCATATATCATGTATGGATCTATATGTGCCGATTTTTAATAGGATAGCTTGAATTTTGCATACAGAAAAAATATTCTCCAACTTTTTTCTATTAAATCGATTTGTTGAAATTTGAAAAACTGACAATTAAAAATAAATTGAATCAAAAAAATATTTGCTCAATTTGGAGAGTTTTTTGCTTTAAATTCAACCGATTTTTTGTTCATTTTTGCAATTAAATAAATTTTTAATGTCTTTTTTACAATTTTAGCGATTTTTTTTTTAGTTTTTCCGACTTTATCAAGTTCAGTTTCATAACTTTTTTAATTCTAGTGTTATTTTTTCAATAATATGGATTTTTTTTCCATTTCTAAATTATTTTTGACGCCCTTTTTAGTTTTAGCCATCTTTATGGATAAACTTGTGTATTTTATTGTTAACATACTCAGAATAAATACTTACTTTATTATTATTTATTATGAATTAAACCAAAAAAAAAAAAATGTTAGAGTGTACTTTATTATTATTTATTATGAATTTAAACCAAAAAAAAAAAAAAATGTTAGAGTGTACTTTAAATTAATATTTTTAGTTTAGTGTTTCCAAAAATTTATATTGCACATCTCAATATTATTTTGTAGTATATTACAATGTTTTTCATCAGCAGAATTTATTTCCTCTTCAAAAAATCTTTCGAAAGGCAAAACGGATATACATATCGCTCATTTACTGCACGACTGACATAACTCAAAAAACACGATTTTGCAGAAAATAAGTTTAAAGTTTTCAATCCATACCTGCCTCGCTCAAACCTTTCCCTATTTATTTGATCGCGTTTTTTATAAATAGAGGGTTTTAATGTATTTTTCCCTTAGTGAGAGTTGTGTGCGAATTCGCCAATTATCGAGAGACCCATGAGTAACACAGTTTCTCTATGAAGTATATACTCTTTGCACCCACTGTAAAGAAAAAATAAAATATATTATCCTCTATCTCCAAAAGTATATATGATCTTAATATGAAATTTTTACACAATATAAAGCATGATATAACTAATAAATCTGCATTATTAACTCAAAAATCGCGTTTTTTGACTTATGACAGTTTTGAAGTAAATGAGCGTTATGTGTAGCATTTTATGTTGAGTTTAGCTCTTGTTTGTTTTAGAATTTGTAATTTAGCTTTTTAGAACTCTATTTTTAACAGAATATTTTTGCATTTCAGGGAATAGTAAAAAAAATATTTTTTTATATTGTTATTAAAAACACATATAGAATAATATGTTTTATATTTTTATAGTTTCTGTTGTTAACTACAATCATAAAAAAAAGTTTCAACAAAAGTCTGTTCAACGAATTCAAATACTGTTGAACTAATTTTTTTTTTGTTGTTTTGTGTTAAATCTGTTATTTTCTGGAAAATTAATTTTAGCTGAAATTTTCTGTTGCTTTATCTTATTTAAATGTTTATAAAAAACAGTTTAGTTAATTAAAATTTTTAGTTAAGTTTGTGACGCTAAAAGTCGGCGCTCTCTGTTTTTTGGGTCAATATTCCTTTTCTTTTTTCTTTTTGTTATATGTTTCTTTGAAACAGACTTAATGTATATATTTAATTTCAGCTTATTATTTTTGAGTCACTTCAAGTGATACAAAGTGTACATATTTTGACAAATTAGAGAACGGAGTCACGTATAGTGATACAACGTGAATTCATTCTGACAGATTAGTGGGTTTGATTCACTTTAATTGATACAAACTGTACTAATTTTGACAAATTAGAGAACGGAGTAACGTATAGTGATACAACGTGAACTCACTCTGACATATTAGGAGAATTAAGCCACTTCAAGTGATACAAAGTGTAATCATGTTGACAAATTAGAGAACTGAGGCACGTATAGCGATACAACGTTAACTTATTCTGACAAATTGGGATAGCCGAGTCGCTTCAAGTGATACTTCTTTGTACACCTGTACTCAAAGTGAAACCAGAAAACTCATCGCGTAACGTTTTCATATTCTTTGCGTCCTGTTAAATGTTGGAGGAGAAAATTTGTACCATTTATTATATTGGAAGATACTAAACTCTATTAGTAGTATGGATAATTTTAAGAAATTGAAAATACAGAAATTATTTTAAAACGTTTTTAATAAGAACATATATATATATATATATATATATATATATATATATATATATATATATATATGTATGCACAGCGCATACAACAGGGACATGTGTATATACCCCCAATATTGTCCCCTAAGTATATGGTGTATCGAACCAATTGCCCTCATCTTATACGCTTGATGTAGGAAAATTTTAAGGACAGTCCCCAAAGTAAGCAAACGTCCCTAAACTATGCGGGGGGAACGAATAAATGTCCCAAAAGTATGCGTTGTGCATACATATTTATTTATTTTTATATATGTTTGTGTTTTTTTTTTTCTCTTGGTCCCCAATAATAAATAATTGCAACGAACCCTGGGAGTTTTATCCCAGCATCAGGTGTAAAACACGTTGTTACAAGTGTTCTAGCTCAAATTTATGTCAGCTTAATTTACCAGACTATGATTTTCAACTTTGTTTAAAATTCTGCTTGCACAGATTCAGGCATCATTTTTTGTTGTAGTACCTTAATTTTAAACTACTTTTACGTGCTATTTTTTATGAGTTTAGTTCGTATGTATGATATAAAATAGCAGTTGATGTAAAATTGTGAAAATGTTAAAAAAAAAGTTGAAAGACGTGGAAAATATCATTGAAAAAACAGTAACGTATGTTGTAGATAAAATTAAATTAATGAACATAATAAAATTATAAACTAATTTGATATAAAGTAAAAATAAAATTTTATTTAAGAACTACAAATAGAACTAAAAAGTTTTGGTGTATTTTTAACAAAATATCACGAAAACACTTTAAATTCCATATTAAACATTCAAGTGTTAAAAATAATTGACATTTAACACAAAAAAAAAAAGATTTTTTATGTATTTTTAACTGATATACATATACAAATTTTTAAGTAAACATGATCTATGTTGTATTTAGGGTCATATTGTTCCCAAGGCAATATTATAATTAAAGGATTTAAAAAACATATGTTATGTTTTTATTTAACACTAAAAGGTTTTGAATGACCATCATTTTATGTGCTCAGGTGTTCTTAAAATAAAATATAATAATCTAAACATCTTTTCCTAAAATAAACTTTTCCCATAAATATTTCGTAATAGCAACACAGATAGAAAGTTGTTCTCTACTTTAAACCACTTATAACGACCCAGTAGTTTATTAACAGTTCAAACGTTGCTAAATATATTCATGATAAAAATTTAAACCACCACTATTCATATACCAAAAGTCGTCATTTGCATTTTGGTTTTTTAAAATTCACTCCAACTAAAGATAATTTTTCACTTTAACGTAAATCGTGCGAAACATTGATTTGAACGTGTGATATGCAATAAGTTGCATGCTTTGAAAACACCAGTATAAACTGTAGAGAAAAGGGAGAGAGAGTGCGCCATTATGAGTTTAAACTATAAACTGTGGAAGTTGCTGTACATTAAGGTGGTTCACTTTTTTTAATATCAATATTGTACCTCGCCTAAAAGGTTGTGTATGTTTCGAAATGTACGAATATGCACTGAAAATTTGAACGCGGTTAAAAAAATTAACCAGCTAGCGCAAGTAAATTGTAGTTTTCAACATTTTCGAGTGAAAATTTAGCTTTATGTCTCATTTATTAATAAATGTTTACGCCTGTTACCAGTTGATATTTGCAGACTATATTATAAGCATTATATAAAAAATGCGAATCACAACAGCTGAATTCCTTCCAATTCAACAAAAACTGCAAAAAATAAGAAGAAATTTACGGTTTTTCGTTTAAAACAGCTCCAAAATCTTTAAAAAATTAAAACAGAATATTTAAAAATATAACATGATATTTGTCAGGGTAACACCTTAAAAATTAAGAGTCTTTAATTTTCAATGAGTTGAGATGAAAAACGTTTACCATGTTTCTAAAAAACAATACAAAAATAAATTTTTTATAAAATTTGATTGAAGATATAAACATTTTTCATCATACCTCATAAAAAAAGAAATATTTTTAACCGATTTTGGACTCATTTTAAGGTTTATACGTTGACACATAACGCGTGATATTTTAAGATTTTCAGATTTCAGATTTTTGTATTTTTTTTTTTTAAGACTTTGAAGCTGTTTGAAATGAAAAAATCGTAAATTTCTCAATTTTTTCTTGCATTTTCAGTTAATTTATGTGGTTTTCTTAATTTAGCTATCGTTATTTTTTATGTCATGCTAATAACATAGTCTGCAAATTTCAGCTGGTAACGGGCATAAACATTTATTAATAAATGAGATTTAAAGCAAATAACATTTTCAGCGCATACATTTCGAAACATATGTAAACTTTTGGGTAAAGTATAAATTTTTTGTTAAGCAAAATTAAAAAATGAACTAAAAAATATTACTTGAGCCAGAGAACAAACAAAATTTTTTTTATATAAATAGAACATTTTTGGTCTTCAAAGTTGAGTAACATCATGATACTTGTTAGGAGAAGACCCTAACCACGTGCTTGATTACTAAGAAGACAAGAATGGAGCAAAACTGATGATTAGTAGGTTTTTTGTTAAAGTTCTGACTATTATGGAGGCTCTAGCTTTGCTAAACCTTCGGGTTCTGATGAGATCTTTAGCCAGATCGAAATACTAGTAACAACCTAGCTAATATGTTTGATTTGCTTTATTTTTTGTTAATATACGGAGGTCGTTATAAATTTAAAATAACATAAATATAATCTCGATGTATATAAAAACAAAAAACTATTAAAACTGTGAACACCCTTATTGTTCATGAATTTAAACCATATACACAACACTATACCATTTTCTGCTCAATTCCGTTAAGTTTGAAATGCTGTTAAATTAAATAAAAAAAAAACCAAAAATATTATAATTAAAAACGAAAGTAAGAATTTGTGATTGCTCTTTGGGAGTTCAATGTTTATATAAATTAGTATTGACGTATGAGTAATAAATGAATTAATATATTCATCATACGCAACCATATACTAGTACAGCAGTACTAGTACGAGTATATGGGTGCGTATGATGAATATATTTATTGAATTATTACTCACTATGGGTGCCGATCCCATTGTACTGATTCCAAAAATCCCGGGATTTTCGGGATTTTCAGGAGAAAAATCCAGGGATTTTCAATATTTTAATTTGTCTATTTTATTACATTTTTGTATATATTTATGATAGCCTGTAAAACAACGAAAACAAAAAAAAAAAAAAAAAAACCATACAATGTTTATGTATCTTCCTACACTTAAAAAAATATAATTCAGCTTTTATGATATTATACAAAAGTAAATAAATCTAATTTGAATCAATTTAATTTAATGAAACACAATTTATAACTAAATATTTAACTAAAAATTTGGAATCATTTTTTAACCTTCCGAAATAACTTAAAATACTTTTGAATTAATGGACTGTTAAGTTCTAAGAATATTTTTTTATTTTTTAAGAAAAAAAAAACAATTGTCGAACAAACTTCCGAGCTAAAAGAACGAACAAGTTCAATAAATGCAAATGAACAGAATGAGCTATGAACTAGAAATTCAAACATTATTTACATCGCAAACTTATTAAAGACATAGATCCGCTGGACATTTTTCAACCAAACTTCCCAGAAATATAGAAAAATGCTTCATTGGGTAATTTGTGTATTTTTTAGTCTTAAAGCGCCCTCTATTGCAGATATTTACACAAAAAAAGTTGAAACTTTAACAAAATATAAATAAACGAAGTTTAAAAATACATAAACATTTTGAATATTGCATAAACTTGTGAACAAATCTATATAAAATTTAAATCTGGTAATATAAACGATTTCTAATTTTTTTTTGAAAAATATCGTTTGACTATTTTTTGAAATTAGCATAAAGTAACTCTGACATTATAATTTTTATAAGTATTTTAGCAATTTTTTAAAAACCAGCCATTATGTATGTTTAAAGTCAAAACGGAATACAGTTTTAAATATTTTAGACTTTCTGAATTGAAAAAAACTCATGGTCCAATCGGTCAGATTAACAGAAACTATGAAAGAGTGGCAAACTACTTTGTAGCGGAGTAAACATTTTCATATTGTCTTATCAATCTTATCAATAACAATCAAAAATATGCAATATTAAGCTTATAAAAAAATTTAAAAAATAAATGTTTTCAAATAGTTATTTGGCAACTCTGAACAACAAGTTTTAACAAGTTTCTATTCACGCTTGTAGTGAAGATGTTTAATTAGTGTACGGTTTTTAAACCGCTTATTTATACTTATCAATATATATAAATATTAGAGTTCGTTTTAAAATTTTTTTTCGATTTTGATTTCTGGATATTATCACTTTTTAGAAGGTTTTTGTATCAATCAAAGTATGGCGTATTTTTTTTTTTTTTTAATTCCAACTCCTTCCCGTACCTATAGGCCACTCAAATCGCGGATTTTGGGTCCCTTTTCCCACACAACAAAAACGGCTAAATATATGTCAAATCTGACTTCAGTATTCGATTCACCAGAATGCATAATTAGAGTGGTCCAAAACAATAATTAAAAAAAAAAAAAAAATTAAAATATTTATTTTTTTAATATACAATGAAAAAATACTTACATCTGAGAAAATAGTCCTAAAATTTTAATTTTGTAGTTACCCGTTCAAAAGTTATTAAAGTTTAAAATTTAATTTTTTAGTGAATACAAAATAATTTATTGGTTTTGTAATTTCTATTTAACAACAATTCTAATTAATTATATTCCTTTCCACAGCAGATAAAGCTAAACCATTTAAATTATCTTTATTTTTAACTAAACACGAGTTGTTTAGCCGTTTTTTTTTTGTATTTGTTGTATGGGAAAAGGGACCTAAAATCCGCGATTAGAGTCACCTATAGGCACGGGAAGGAGTTGGAATTAAAAAAAAAAAATACGCCATTATTTTTATTGAAACAATAACCTTCTAAAAGGTGATAATATCCAAAAATCTATTTTTCAAAATTAACTCTAATAAATATATAACCATTTAAAACACATGAAAACGAAACACTTGGTTAATAATGAGTTTTTGTTTGTTTTTTATACTTAAAGCGGTGAATACCCGAAATTCCGAAAAATCCCGGAATCCCGAAAAATCCCAAGATACCGAAAAATCCCTGGATATCAATAAATCCCGGGATCATAGATTTCAAAATCCCGAATCCCGGGATTTATAAAAATTAGTCCCGTTCGTCACCATATTACTTACACATTGAAACTGAATTTTCTAAGTATAGAAATATACAGCTAAATTTTTTTTTATTTTTATTTTTTTTAATAATTAATAATCATATAATTACAAATTATATCCAATTACCCTAACCGAGCACTAGCTACTATAGTCTTCGGCGCGTTGTAGCGAAAACAGACCTGTGCCTCTGGTGGGAATCGAACCCACGACCCCCGCACTGCCAAGCCGGCTCGCTACCAACTAGCCTAGCGGGGCGCACATGTACTGTTAAATTAATAAACATGTTAACATTTTAAATAATTGTAAATGGTGTTTAACTTAAACACACACTCACACACATAAATAAAGATAATTTATAGCCAGTCAAGTATACATTCGGTTCTCATTTATTCACCACATTTGCTTTTATACATATGCTATATGCAGACAACCCCATACAAATACAAAGATTATACTACTATTTTTTATTAGTTGGTAACTATACATTTCACTATGCAACAAATAAGTACTTTTTGAAAAATAAACGGACTTGGTAGTACACTCAAAATTGTTTGTAGTTAAAATTAACTGAAATGTAATTCAACATAAATGATAAATCACTTAAAAGCCGGTCTACTTATTTTTCATTTAAATCAATATTTCTTGGTACTTTTTTTTTAATACTGTTTAAATAACGAACAAATTCATAAGAACAAATGAATAGTAAGTTAAAATGTTGAGATTTTGACTACAGATCAGTAAAAATAGAAGTTATATTCAGATATTTGAAATTATTTCAGTTTTTGGTTTTTATTTGTTTTTTCTGCAAAATGTATACACTCACACATTACATGTGTAAAATTTTTCGATTTCTTGTAATTTGAATTGAAATAATTTTGTATATAAACAAACCATCCCAGCAAAAAATTTTCAAAAAGGTAATCGGTTTTGTAATCAGGAATTTTGGTTAGAATGCCTTCCCAACCTGATTACCAACCTGATTCTTTTAACAGGGCGTGAGACTGAAAAGAATTGATTCTTTAGATTTGATTATATTTTTCTTTACAAGAACCAGTTACCTTATTTTTTTCAGAACTACTTCGTTTGTTAAAAAAAGAAGGAGTTCTTTTATTAAAATTGTAAGCATTTTTTTTAAGAAGCACTTCTTTTATTACAAAACTAAGTATTTTTGGCTAAAATATTAATGAGCATTTTTTAATTATAATAATTTCTCATTTCTTATTGGGTAACTAGTTCTAATAAGAGTTTTTATAACAAAATGGTAATTGGTTACAAATTGAACTAAAATTATCACAAATATAAGTTACAAATAGTTTGTTAGTTCGTAAAAGAACTAATTATATTTAAAAAACCATTATGTGTTCGCTTTCTTACTTTAAGAATTGGTTACACAACTGTTTCCTTTTTCACTGACTCATTGCAATGTGTTTGGTAATGCAGTTCAGAAATTTGGCAATCAGAAACGTAAGCGATTATATGGCAATGCCTTGTTTTGGTAATGTGTTTTTTTTTCCTGGGATTTTAATAAAAACAACTGACACGATTTTTTTTTTTGAAATAAATGAAACTAAAAAATCCGTAAATGATAGTAAATTATTTTGAACAAATGTATAAAAAACTTTAAAAGATAATTATTTGAAAAATAAAAGCATGTTCGTGTATTTTTAACTCAAGTGAATACTTTTTTTATTAAACTACAAACAGTAAACTACATAATATTTTGAGTGTATATGTTCGATTCTACTACCAAAGACTAGATAAACCCCATGCTCGGTTTGGCGAGTTTGATGACCAAATTTTTTATGAGCCTCCAAAGATTCTGAAAATCAGTTGGCCCCTTGCAAAAAGGTGTCATTAGTTTTTGTCCAACAGCTAATTCAGACTTGGTGATACCGCTTAACTATATTTGGCAATACTGTGTGTAACAATCCATTGAACAAAAATGAGTTACAGTAATATTAGTTTTTTGTTTTTATATACATCGAGATTATTTTTAAGTTATTTTAAATTTATAACGAGCTTCCAACCTCCGTATATTTACAAAAATTAAGCAAATCAAACATATTAGCTAGGTTGATACTAGTATTTCGATCTAGCTAAAGATCTCATCGGAATTTTAATTTTGTTGTATATATTTACACTAACAGCAAAACCTCAATATGTTCATTATTCTTATGCTAAAAGACTTTTTTCCATACCCTTCATACAACAAATGTTATGCCATTTTGAATGAAGTTTCAACCCCTTATTTTTCGATATTTTTAAGCTACAGGGTTGCCACGGTTTTTCAAAATGAAAAAATCGTTTCAGAAATATGCGTTCACACACTGATAAACATACTCACCGATGCTATCGTAAAATTAGTCTTTAAAAAAATAAAAGAAATGCTTTATATTCTAATTAACCCTTTCGACCCCGAAGTTGCCTGTGGGCAACTTCACTGTTTGTAGCCATTTAGCACAAGCTGTGATTGATATATTTCTTTTGTTTAAGTAGTTGCTTACAAGTAAATGTTTTTAGAAGTGAAATCAAAACAAACCACTAAAATTTTACAGTTAAATTTTTAATTATGTTCAAAAATGTTCAGTTGCATCGGCGATAATTAGTGATTTATTAATAGTTAAAAATATATACATAATTTAAAAAAAAACTCAAAAATCGTATGATGAACAAAATTAAAAAACTTTTTATATTTTATGTAGAGTTTAGTTTAAACAAAAATAAAAAATTTAGATTTTGGAAAAATTTTAACCCGTTCGGGACCGGCAGCTTGTTAAAGTTTTAACTTTAGGTACAAATATCTCCGCTAGTTGTGCTGCAAAAGCCATGAGATTAATACAAAATATAACTTTACCATAGATCAATGTTGTCACAAAGTTTGATCGAAAAATTCAAAGCCATTAAAAGTTGGGGTCGAAAGGGTTAAAAATGAAAATTTTTAAGGCACGAAGTTGTCTTTATGAGCTATTTAGGATGGGTAGACACATTAAGATTCTATTAATATGTTCACAAAAGCTATTCACCCATGTAAAAAAAATATTTTGTGAATTTTTGTATTATATATAATTATATCCGAAAAATGTGAACATGTAATTGTATCATATTCGATTTAATTATATTATTTGATACAATATGATCAAATTTGATGAAATTAGATATAGTGTGATACAATTGTATCCGAGTTTTGTCCTCATCCAAATGTATAAAATTGTATATAATGTGATACATTTACATTGAATTAGATAGAATTGTATACAAATATATGCAATTACATGTGACATGTGTAATCATATATAGATCGATATGTAATTATATATTTCAACATATCGCATTATATGAAGTGCAATATAAAAAAAGATACAATTATTAATTTAAGATATAATTTTTTACGATTTTATATGAATACATATTTTGCAATATATCATTATAACTAACTGTATAAAGTAATATATAACCACATCAAAACTTTTTTACTTACCAGCTTCACCATGGCGACAATTTTGCCAAATATTGTTAGTAAAAAATTATTAGTCCCTGTAAGTTATGCTTAAAAAATTTAAAAAAAAATAATTATAAGGCTTATTGTAGTACACGCAAAAAAAAAGTTTTTAAAGTCAGCAAAAAATGTTGCTGAGTCAGCAAAATTTTAGTCAGGAGGGTGCTAGCAAAAAAATTGCTAATGTCAGCAAAAGTTTTGCTAACTCTTAGTAGATTAGAAATAAAAAAGCGTTGGTAAAAATTAATAAATTTTTTGCTGAATTTTAGTAGACTGAAAACAAACGCAAAAAATTTGTAAAAAAATTGTAATTTAGTTAATATATTTGCTGAAAATCATAAAACATATTTTTGTGATTCTTTTAAAAATAATTTACAATAATTACGAAATATAAAAATTTTTGTTTTCCCACATTGACGTCATGAATTAATTTAATATCTGAAAATATATAGAAATGAATATATATAACATAACAAAAATTTTCTTTCAACTACTTACATCAATGGTAGTCTAAATGATGCTTTCTTTTAAAGGACGCAACTGCCGAAGATAATTATAGAAACGAAACGAAAAAATAAACAAAAACAAACGAAACGAAAAAAACAAACCTTTTTTGCAATAAGAAAAAGGAACCATACTAAGATGTGTGTCTTTGTCTTTCGCTTTACTCTGTCTACATGTCTGTATATGTTTGTTTGCAATTTGACCACACTAGATTATTAATCTATTAACATTTATTATAGAAATACATATTAAATTTAAATTTTTTCTTCTGTCTTTTATTTTATTAATAGACAATTATTTTCACAAGCCGGTGACAACGCAAAATTTAAGTTGTTTTAATCCTCAATTTTGTTTTATGTATGAAAAATAGATACAAAAGTCTTCCATGGTTGATTTTTTTTATATGTCTTATTAGAGTTGTACTTTTTAGTATCATTTTCCTCTCTACTATATCTTGACATGCCGCGACATCTGCTTCATTCTGCGTATATCTTTCAATCTGGTTGTCGTCCACACTATTAATGTGCTTATCAGCACAATTTTTTTTAGCAAAATGAATTAGTAAAACATTAGTATATTAGTAAAGCATTAGTATAAAACAGTTAAGTGCTGAATAAGTATAACAAAAATTTTAGCTGAAAACACGATTTTAGCAAAAAAATTTTCTAAAAAATAGTATACCTGATTTACAAGACGTTTTACTAACTTTTGTACTAACTTATTTTTTTGAGTGTAACTTGAAAAGCCACATTTACAGTTTTATGGTTTTCGCCGTTTTCTAGACTTCCACTGATTAATATTTGATAGAAGTTTGGTTAAACACTTATTACAAGTCCTGCTAAATTCATTTTTGCATTTGTTTATCTTTAAAAGGCAAAACTAACTAAAAATAAAATGTTTCAAAATGTTTAAAAAAAAAAATGCAAGAAAAAATAATTTTTTTCGCATAAAATGTTTATAAAACTTGTTCACCGGATTCTTTACCACCATTACTTCCTATTACTGTTCGGCGGTAGCATCAAGTATGAATTAGCTGTTGGGCAAAAACTGATGGCACCTTTCTTCAAATGGTTCACTGATTTTCAAAATCTATAGAGGCACCAGAGAACAGAAGGAGACCATTCGTTTTTGTTGTCCATTTTATAATGCCGTTACATGTCAAGCAATGAAATGAAATGATGACACATGAATAACATGAAATCAATCACAACATTCGAGTAGTATTCGTTGACCTGTAGCAATAATAAATTTTTTTTGAAATATGTATAAATTTTTGTTTAATTTTATTAAACATGAAATATGTATAAAATTTTTTAATTTTCTTAATACAGTAAAATGTTTCACAAAAAAATTTTGAATAAACTCGACGATTATTTGGATTAAATTAATCGTTATCATTTGTCATAGAAATAAAAAGACAATGATTAGTAATTATAAATAATTCAGGGGTTTATTAATTATGATTGGCATAAAAAAAGTGGCGCTAACCTTAAGATGGCTGATGAACAAGAGGCCAGTAGAGATCGTCATGGGTAACGACGAAACCTCGGTTCAGCCTTTTGACTTCCACTGAATTACTGTTCAGTGGCAAGTCGAACATAAAATTCCAAATAGTAATTCACAATAGATTCGATAAATGCGATAAATTCAGTGTTTACATTAGCGTAATAAGGTAAGTATAAAAGGGTAAGTATATAAAAGTAAGTATAATACGGTAAGTAATAAAGTAAGTATAATACGGTAAGTAATATAATTACTGTTAATGTTGTTCAAATGTAGTTTGGACATGGCGCCGGCCTTGCAGGAATGCAATTCTCAAGACTGGCCCGCAGCGCATAGGACTACCGCCAGCGATCGAATGGCTTCGGAAATTATTTTCGTATCAGGTGTTATTGAAGCCTGTTGTTTACTAGGTGGCTTTGTTGTTCGCTGCTTTGTAGCCTGTTGCTTTGTCGATTTTTGGCTATTTTGCCGTTGATTAGAGGATTGTTGATTATTTTTCCGTTGATGTTGTCGATTGCGCAGCTGTTTGGTGGTGATTGCTCGGTGTCTTGTTGGGTGGAGCAATGTATGGTGGAATGCGTCACATCTTTTGCAAGTTTCTTTGGACGGACAATAACGAAGGGTGTGGCTTCGTGCCAAACAATTGACACAATGATAACTATCCTCAACCAATTTGGTTCTTTTTTCAACCTCCATTTTTAGGAATTTGCGACAAGCTCGTAGAGCATGATGTTGGTTGCAAATCACACACTTGTATATATCCTTTTTTTTGAAACGACTATTGTTGTTGCGACGGCTATTATGGACATTTCGGCGATTGTTGTCATAGCTGCTTCGGCGACTTATATCGCTCCGACTGTGGTTATGTCTAGAGTGCAATGCAAATTAATAAGAAAATAGAAAACAAAAAGTGTATTAGCATGATGATTGATGTGATTATTGTTAAATAAATTAATGAGATATGTTTTGCGAATGTCTATGAAGATTCCAGAGCGGGATTATCTTCTTTTAAAAAGGGTAAATAGCATAATTTTACAATAGGACGTGTTACAATGCCCGATGCTGTGCGGACATCAGCAATTCGCACATTATTGTCAGTACCAGGGTAAGTCTTTACGATTCGCCCCAATTGCCATTCGTAAGGCGGTTGTAGGTCGTTTATGACTACAACGAGATCCCCAATGTTCATGTTAGGGAGGGAGTTTCGCCATTTGTAGCGCTTATGAAGAGATTTCAAGTAATCCTCTCTCCATCTAATCGCGAATTGATGGTGAATGACCTTTAGTTTTTCCCAGCGGTTGACAATGGATATCCTTTCGATACCAGGCTCAGGGGGCGCCATAATTGGAGCGCCTCTTAGAAAATGGCCGGGTGTCAACGCGGTTAAATCGGAAGGATCTTCCGACATTGCCGAAATTGGTCGCGAGTTGAGAACTCCTTCGATCCGAGTGAGAACAGTAGAAAACTCTTCGAAGTTAAATCTGTGAGCCCCTGCTATTCGTTTTAAGTGAAACTTAAAACTTTTCACTGCGGCTTCCCATAAGCCACCCATGTGAGGTGCGTAAGGGGGAATGAATTTCCATTCGAATCCGTGATCGATGTATTTCTGCGCTATGTCAGCAGAAGCGGATTTCATAAAGGTGGATAATTCTCGACCTAGCTCTCTGCTAGCTCCGAGGAAATTGCGACCATTATCCGAGACGATCCTGTTAGGGAGCCCCCGCCTCCCAACGAATCGCGAGAATGCTGCACGGAAGGCTGCAGTGGATAGATCGGAACACGCTTCGAGGTGAATAGCCCTAGTGCTAAAACAGACGAAAACACAAGCGTACCCCTTAACATACGGAGCATTTCGCACTGTGGAGGTCTTGATTTCGAAAGGGCCGGCAAAATCGATTCCGGTAGTTTGAAATGGCAGCGAAAGATTACATCTCTGTGGGGGTAACGGAGCCATTATCTGTGAGCACTGCTTCTGTTTAAATATTATGCAATTCTTGCAATGGCGAATGATTTTTTTAACTCGTGGTTTCAAACGTGAAATGTAGAATTCTGTTTGTATCATTCTGCACATTTGATTACATTCTGCGTGGACCAGAAATATGTGCAGGTGAGTTATATATAATTGGCAGAATCAGGGAGTTGCCGGGTAAAATCATTGGGTATCGCTCATTGTATGGCAAAGAGGATTCCGACAAGCGTCCGTTTACGCGCATGATTCCCTCGGAATCAATAAACGGGTTCAGCGTCTTTAATGGACTTTTGTCAGATATTGGTTGCGAGCTCGAGAGACGAGCAAGTTCTTCGCCATAAAAGGATCTTTGCGCAAGAATTATGAGTCTGTTCTTTACGAACTTAACTTCACTGTGTGTAAGATCCCTTGACGATAGCCAGTATGAGGTCTACTTTTAGAGCGACTTCTGTTAAAAAAGCGAAAAATGTAGCTAATTACTCTCAAAGCCCTTTGAAAAGAAGAAAATTTTTCCAGTGTATCGAATTGCTCAACCGACACTTGTAGTGTTTGCACTGTGGGCTTTAGGGTAAGAGTCGTCAAGGGATTTCGGGAAGGCCATTCAGATTGAGGATTTGTGAGCCACAATGGGCCATGCCACCACAAGGGGTTGATCGTAAGATCCTGTGGGCGGCAGCCTCGTGTTCCAAGATCTGCAGGGTTGTCGTGTGTGGGAACGTGACGCCAGGTGGCATTTGGTAATAAACTATGAATTTGAGAAGTGCGGTTGGCCACATAGGTTTCCCAAGTGTGCGGAGGCTTAGATAACCATCCTAGCACTATGGACGAATCAGTCCATAATATAATCTCAGAATTGTCTAAATTAAGAGTAGAAATAACGTAATGAACTAAGTTCGCTAGTAATGCTGCTCCGCAGAGTTCCAATCTGGGCAAACAAATAGTCTTTAAGGGAGCTACCTTACTTTTAGCTACTAATAAGTTAGAACATGACACAAATTCTGACGTTTTACATCTTATGTATACCGTGGCACAATAAGCTGCCTTAGATGCGTCCGAGAACCCGTGAATTTGAATCTTGTCAGAAGGGCTGTATTGGAGCCATCTGGGAATAGTTATTTTTTCCACATGAGAGAGATCAGAGAGAAGATTATTCCATGTAGAAAGGGAATCTAAACCGACTTCATCATCCCAATCTAGACCTTCTAACCACAACTGTTGCATGAGAATTTTAGCCCTGATAATCAAAGGGGTAATCCAACCAGCGGGGTCAAACAATCTTGCAACTGCCGAGAGAATTGTGCGTTTGGTAGCTTTTGAAGACTCAGAAATTGGTGTAAAAGAGTAACTAAAGGAGTCAGTGAGAGCGTTCCATCTGATTCCTAAAGTTTTTGTGGCACTTGCTTCGTGAAAGCGAAGTAAATTAGAATCATAGAGATCTTCCTGTTGAAGATGAGCTAGAAGTTCGGTAGTATTGGCAGTGATTTTTCTCAAATAGAATCCTGCTGATCTCAGAGTAGAGATTAACTCAGATTGGGCCTTAAGGGTTTCATCTACGGTATAACCGCCAGAAAGTATGTCGTCAACATACGTTTCGTTGCGCAAAATGTAAGAGGCTCTAGGGAACTGTTCCTCGGAATCAGAAGCTAGTTGTAGAAGCGTTCTGATTGCTAGAAATGGAGCGCAATTAACTCCAAATGTCACAGTTTTCAGCTGAAAATCTCCAAAGCGGTCATTGGGTCCATTTTGGAAGAGAATTCTCTGAAAGGGTCTATCTTCCGGGTGAACTAAAATTTGGCGGTACATTTTCTGAATGTCGCCGCTGAAAACATAACGATATTTCCTCCAGTTAAGAATAACCGTTGTAAGGTCCCGCTGAAGTGTTGGGCCGGTGTATAAGACGTCGTTCAAAGCAACGCCAGACTTTCGACTTGCGGGAAGCATTAAATACAACCCTGACTTTGGTTGTCTTATGCTCCGGGCGAATAACCGCATGGTGGGGCAAGTAATATGAGAAGTATTTGCCATCAACGAAAACTTCGCGACATGATGTTTCCTCCATGTGGTTAAGAGTAAGATATTCCCCTAGTACCAAGTTGTACTGTTCAAATAGTTCGGGATCCCTCGCTAGGGACTGTTTCATACGGGGAATATTGACTTAGAGCCAATATTCGGGAAGAACCTAAGGCAACATTTTTCGGAAATTCCTTTTTAAAGGGAAGCCTGACAACATACCTTCCCTCCTCGTTTCGGGTGGTGGTCCGCTTGTAAAAATCCTCGCAATACTGCTCTTCAGGCGAAATAGTAGAAGATAAAGGAATTTCCTCCTGTTCCCAAAAACTTCGTAGAAGGTCATTAAGAAGTGAGTTATCCGAAGGAATCAATGAAGACGAAAAATTTTGAACTGTTTGGTCGATAACTGGTCCACTGAGAACCCAGCCAAACACAGTGTTGTATGCAGTAGCAGGACCACAAATGTTTTTCCTCATGCCTTCAATATTAATATACCGTTCCACGTCATTCCCTATAATTATGTCAATCTGCGCGGATTTGTTGAAATAGGGATCTGCCAAGTCAAGATCCAATAATTCAGGGGATTGGGGCGGCTCAAACGAGATGGAGGGTATGGGTTCCGTCACCTTTGGTAATATTATCGCGCTGACAGGGAATTTTAGATCATATTTTCGCGCTACTAGTACGAAATCACATTCGGTTGATGATGATTGCCGCAGACCGCCTGCCCCAGAAACGTTATAAAAGGATCTTCGAGTCGGGATTTGAAGTTTCTTTACCATTTTCTCCGACACTAAAGTTCTTTGACCACCTGGATCTATGAGGGCCCTGGCCCTAAAGAGTTCACCCCTATGTTCAATATGAACTAAAGCAGTGCGCAGCATTATATAGTTGCTATTAATTGAGAACTGTGTGTGAACCTGTGCGTTGTGTGCCGCTTTTGAAGTAGATGGAAGAGTTGATAGTTTTTCAGTTGGAGATCGAGAAATATCTCTGACCTGAGTTGAAGTATCTGATTTTTCCTTACGAGTTTGAGAAACAGTATTCAATTTTGGTTGATGTAGTAAGGAATGGTGATTCATTTTACAAATAAAGCAAGTGTTTTTGCTGGTACACTTTGCTTTTATATGGCCGGTTGAGAGACAATTGTTGCAGACTCTGTTAGCCAGAACGAAGTCGATTCTCTCTTGGACAGTGTGTTTTCTGAATTTGGGACATAATCTTAGATTGTGATCCCCAGCACACATTTTACATCCGGACTTGAGCCTCTCCTGAGAAGCGAAATTATGAACTTGAGTTTGGGGAATGTTCGGAAGACTCATTCTATGCTTAATTGTCTCCATACTAGAAATTCTTTCGACAGCTTCGTATCTGTCTCTAAGAAACTCTTCCAACTGTGACCACTTAATAATCTTGCGATGATTAGTTAGTGATTGTTCCCACAGAGAAAGCGTCTCATTCGGGAGTTTTGATCGGACAAGAAAAACTATTAGGAAGTCACAATGCTCCGTTTCTATATTCAGCGCCTTAAGACCCTGTAGCACGTCGCATACAGTAGAGTGGATATTCTGGAGAGTTTTACTGTCTTCTGTCCTCGCTACCGGAATATTAAAGAGAGTTTGAACAAGCTGGTCTACTAATTCTCTTTCATTTTCGTAACGATCCTTAAGTGCAGCCCAAGCAAGTTCAAAACTATCATCGCTAAGGGGGGAAACGCTTAACGATTGCTCCAGCATCACCCGTCGTCTTTCTGCGCAAATGATATAATTTTACGACTGGAGCACAATTAGAGCCGTTGATATAGGGCAGAAAACATATCCCGAAAAGAGATCCACTTCTCATAGCTTCCCTCAAAAATTTCGGTATCGCAGGGTGGAAGCTTTACGCTGCTCTCAGAGTTCTGTACCATAGCGTTCTGTGGAGGCAGACTCATACGAGAGAAGGTATCTCGGGAAGGGTTACCAACCCTAGTGACTCTGAGCAAGTCTATTATATGAGATCTACATGTATAAAAGGATTCAGAGCAAGCATTAAAGTTTACTTTGGCTTCGTCCTTTATTGTACCCTCAGCTGTATGCGAAAGCATAAGACCCCGATATGATAGCTCCAACCTCTGCCATCTTTTCTCAAGATCATCTAATTTTGTCTCGAGCATTGAATCGGTTTGATCCCGCATGTTTATGTTACTAAAACTGTCACAAAATGTGAGTAAGTGATCCGAATCAAAAAGGAATGTATCTTGAACTAACGTAAGGGAATTAATACCCGAGTCATTGTCCTTGTTGCCCATTATTCAGAGAAAATCAAAATTATATTTAGGAAAATTGATTTGTGGTTTAAAATTACTGAAACTTAGTTTATATACGTAATAGTTTTAAACTTCCCCTTGGAATTACAAAAAAAAACTAGGGTTGTGAGTTCAATTAGAAATTATCAATGGTTTTGTTGACAAGTTCCCGTGAATGAGTGAGAAACTAAGCCTTGGAGAGAAATGATTTTCAACTTTTAGTGAGAAAATCAGTATGTCCAATATACGATTTTACCTATATTCTGGACATATAAGCGGTGTAGACCATTTGAATCTACTATTGCAAACAGAGGTTGCTAGCAATTAGATTGAAAAAATTATTGGCAGTAATAAAGAAATCGTGAGCAATTAGAAAATCTAAACATTGTTTTAGATTTTTTAAATTCTGATTGTTAAGATATAGAGGATCTTAACAATTGAAAATAAATTATAAATTGAGAAGTAGATTATGCAATCTACGGTTGCAGACGACTCTATAAATATTGCCTAATAACAACAAATTGATATACCGAAAACTTCATAGATAGTTTGAAAACATATGTTGCATTGATTATTCAGAAAAAAAATAAAACTCGTTTATTTTTTTTAAGATTTTGAAGAAAATTTACAAAAAAATAAAAAGCGAAATATCCATTTACTGAGCGAATTAAACATTATATGCCGATATTCTATTTAAATTTCCTGGTATTAGTTACTCAGAAAATGGGAATAGCAAACCGATCGATCTGGCAACTCTACACAAATGTATTGTTTTTTCAGAGATGGGTAAAACAATGCTGGTACTTTCCGTCCAATACGTTGGTATTTTTACGGACCAAAATTAATAATCGTAATCAGAGTAGAAAAAAAAACCAAAATTAAGAGCTGTCATTTGAAGTTTTTAATTAATATTTGCTTAAAATCGTAAGTTGCACAAAAAGCTTTTAAATTTTAAAATTATCCTTGTAAATTTCCTCAAAGTGGGGCACTTTGAAAATAATCAATTTGTTTGTTCTCAAATTAATTGAAATTCTGACTCTATATTAAGAGTTTACGAATTGAAATTTTCAAATATATTGTAATTTTCGTCCCTCAAATTCATATTATTGAAAAGTGTGTGGACATTATTGAATTATTTATTTTCCGAAAATAGTTTTTCTTCTTTTCCCTTGTTGTAGGAACCAAATTTTTAGAATTAACACCGTATAAATTATTGCAAATGAGAGAATAGTAGCTGCTAACGTGTTATTCCCTTAAATTTTTTAAATTTTTGGCACAAATTTTAAAGAATGGTAAATATTTATAGACATAAATTTTCAATGTGCATGTACAATAAATTTTTGAAAAAGTACCGAGCTTATGAATGAAATACCAACACTGAAAATAAGTGAAAGGTATTGTCAATCGAGCGTTTTTTTTTTTTTTTTTTTTTTTTTTTTTTTTTTTTTTTTCGAGCGTTATTCTTATGTGGTATAAGAATATAAAGTATTTTATAAATTTGTGACAAATGGGTATTTTAAATTAAAATTTTTTTTTTTTTTTTTTTTTTAAAAGGGAATCGCACTGCTTTGTTTTAAAATTTTTTTTTTTTTTTTTTTACACACCCAAGGTTTTGTAATTTTTGTTTTCCTTGGTAACGAAAAATTATTTAAACTTATGAATAATATTTATTTCCCATTAGTTTCTTCCTTGACTAAATACAATATAAAATTATT
This sequence comes from Delia radicum, assembly GCA_021234595.1. Lineage (NCBI taxonomy): Eukaryota > Metazoa > Arthropoda > Insecta > Diptera > Anthomyiidae > Delia > Delia radicum. Next base: position 191,084,634 of record CM037852.1, read on the forward strand.
TTTTACTTTATCGAGACATTTAGATGGTTATTTTCTCTTTTATATATTATTGTCATTAATATATTTTATCATTGGTTAAAGTTGTTGTTTTCTATAAATTTTTTGTTTGCGTTTTTATCTCGTAAGATCGTTGTCAACACTTATTTGCGAACCACAACAAGAGTGTTATAGTTAAGAGAATTTACTTTGAATTAATAAGGCTCTCTTAAATTATTGTGAGTGCGGTAGTGTGTGTGGTAACAAAGAGATTTTGGAGTTTTAAATTGCACTTAAAGTTTAAAGATTTTTTGTTTGTGAAAAAATATTCTTTAAAAAAATATTTTGTTAATGCAAAAGAAGAATTTTCTTTTTAGCTTTTTATCGTTGAACTAAAAACCGTATGAATAAAATGTAAATTGTGTGTACAATGTATAATAAATTGAAACGATTTTAGCGAATTCTTTGATTCAAATCAATATTAATGCTTTTCGTGTTAAAATTGCAAAATTTTTCATTTTTTAGCTAATCACTTCAATTATAATATTCTTATTAGCTTTAATTTAATTGTAATTTTAATTACAGTTTTTGCGTTGCCTTTATTTTGAGTAATTTTAATTAAATTATTATTTTTTCTTTCAGCTTTAATTTCTGATATTATCAGGGGATTTAATGATCCAAAATGGGAATGAAACAGACAAAGTTTCTGGCTACACCATATATAATGGAAAGAGAGCGAATAGCCGATAATTTAAAAAAAATTCATGTAATAGAGAAATCGTGGTGAATTCCTTTAATTTTCTCTTAAATTTGTAACATGTAATTTTGTTTTTGGGTTTTTTTTTTTTTTTGTTAGAGGAATTTATAATCCAATACAAACTCAATTTTTAGGGTGTCATAAAATAAAATAACGGCAACTTTTTTTTTTTTTTTTTTTTTAAATGATTTTTGTTGTTTTAACTTTAAATTTTGCAAATTTTATGGAATTTCTGGTTTTACGTTTCAAATAAATAGGGTTCATTTTACTTACGGTTTTTTTGATACCATTGTTTTAGAATTTTTTTTTTATTTTCAGGAACGTGGTGGACTGTATGTAGACTGTATAATTTTCTAAAATTTAATTATAATTTTTCACAGTACCTCTTGGATATTTTTTATTTGCTTCTTTACTTTAATTTCTCCTAGTAAGTCTCTGTTGAATTGTTGCAATTCCAAAAAAAAGCAAGAAAGAAAAAGTATTTGACGTTGCTGCTTCTTTAGCTGGGCTGGGCTGTTTTTACAGTTTCAATTTTTTTTTTTTTTTTTTTTTTTTGCTTGTCTTTTCAGCCTGCGTATTCTTCAACATCCATTTGACGACTGGAGACAAATTGTCAATTGTAAAGTGAGGTGAGTTTTTTCCAAAAATTGTGACAATGATGCCACAATGTTGTTAGCACTCCTTTGCCGGTTCGTTAGGACCATGAATAAACTCGACGATTAATTGGATTAAATTAATCGTTATCATTGTCATAGAAATAAAAAGACAATGATTAGTAATTATAAATAATTCAGGGGTTTATTAATTATGATTGGCATAAAAAAAGTGGCGCTAACCTTAAGATGGCTGATGAACAAGAGGGCTAGTAGAGATCGTCATGGGTAACGACGAAACCTCGGTTCAGCCTTTTGACTTCCACTGAATTACTGTTCAGTGGCAAGTCGAACATAAAATTCCAAATAGTAATTCACAATAGATTCGATAAATGCGATAAATTCAGTGTTTACATTAGCGTAATAAGGTAAGTATAAAAGGGTAAGTATATAAAAGTAAGTATAATACGGTAAGTAATAAAGTAAGTATAATACGGTAAGTAATATAATTACTGTTAATGTTGTTCAAATGTAGTTTGGACAA
>CM037852.1:191086603-191122148 GCA_021234595.1 Delia radicum
ATATTGTATATCCGAATATATGAAATAGATGTAGATCTATATATGACCATATATTCTACCATATATAATCATATGCAAGTATATACTTATAATACAATTAATCAAAAACAATTCTATCACTTTTATATATAATTGAGATATTGCAAAAACATATCATTGTATATAAATATATGTAGTAAAATTTATTGAAAAAAAATTCTATCACTTATATATATTTTTTTTTTTTTTTTTTTTGGCGCTGTTCTTTATATAAAAAATAAAAACAGATGGCGGGTTCTTTTATACGGTATAAAATAATGAAGATTTTATTTTAGGTTAGGGTTAATATTTAACAGTTTTCTTTTTGGGTAAGTATTTTCGTCTTCAAATTACTTAATTACAAACACTTCACAATTTTATTTATTTATGCTGTCTTTTACATTAGGTCTAAGTTTGACCTTTTAGCTTTTAAGTTTACCTTTAAAGTTTTACTTTTAATTTAGGTTTTAGTTTTAACTTTAGAGTTAAGTTTTAACTTGATTTATAAGTTTTTAGGGTTCAATATAAATCTTCACTTTTAAAATTAATTTTAATAAATTTTCAACAATTGGGTTTAAGCTTTAAATAAGGGATGTTGTCTGGATGACGAGTAGAAAAATTGTGCTAATTTTGACTTGTTCTTTTCCCTTATTACTTGCTGATCGTTTGACTAGTGTGTAGTTCATTGCAGTTTCGATAATAACAGCTGATGTCAACTAGGGTTAGTATGGCAATGCTGTCGGCCAGGGATGGGTATTTTTAACAATTGTTCACTGCATGAACATATATATTTTAGCACCGTTTAAATAAGAATCTAAATCAGTTTCAAAATTTACAGCAAAAACACGAAAAACTACTTTTTTTTGTTCTGTAATGATTATTAATATTTCTTATTAAAGTACTAAAAAAACTGCTTTATAATTATTAGGTTTTAAACCAACGAACTTATTTACTAAAGGAGAACATCTGTTAAATTTTTATATTTCAACTGGTTTTAAGAGAAACAGTTTTTAGAGGTTTTTTTTAATGCATCTTTTTAATATATATAAACAAAATTTTGTGTTAATTACACAAAACATATTCAGGGAGTACATTAAACAACACAAATCAGCTTTAAAATTGAATTAAAGTTTATAAAAAATTAATTACTTAAAAGTACCAATTTTAACATATTTTTTCGAACTTTTAAACCCAGTGCAGGTTCTTACAAAAGAGCATTGGAAACGGCTTGTTTAAACAAATGAAACCCAATCCTTACAACATGCGTAATAAATTTTCAATTTTAAAAATTAAATTAAATTAATACTTTCACTTCCTACCACTGATCCAGATTTCTTGGTTAACAAAATAGTTGTTTTGAACAATCTGAAATTGCTGATGGACTTAATAGAGATATTTATCCATCCTAAACAAAATATCGCATAGATCCATTATACCGACCGTATAGTTATTATTTTTAATTATTTTGTATAGAAAGGATGTTTAAAGCTTTCTGTTTACATCTGCTCTTGAACAAATTTGTAAGTCTTCTACAAGAATATTTTGCGAACAAAGAGTTTAATTTTCTTCCTCGGTAAATGTTGTTTTTTTTTCCAGCGTTTTAAATTTATTATAAGTTCCAACTTCAGGTGCATAAAAGGAATACATATTTAGATTTAACCTGATTTTTAAAAATTAATATTTAAAATTTTTATAAATGAATTACAAGTAGTACTTAATTCGATTAATATTAAATGTACTGATCTCTAAAACATTTTAATTTTTTTTTAATTAAACAACTTATTAGATAAAATTGTAAATTTTATAATTGTATAATTTTATCATATCTCATAAACTCATTTTTCAGATCAAACTATATGAGTTCATATTCCATTAGATACCATGAGATCAGCTTATGTCTGCCATTTTTGGGATCATATGAGATGTAACGTTTATGTATATTTGCATCGGGTAATGACAATCTAGAATTTGTCTTTTAAACTTTTCACAAAATTATTCTTGACATATACAAAATTATACAATTAATCAAAAGTCTGATGTCGGACTCTTTCAAAAGTAATTCAGCGGTTTAAAGAAGACTTGACCATTGAGAGAAAATCTGGCTGAGAAATAAAAAAAAAAATTATATTTATTTATTTATTTATTTATTTATAATTCATCTATAATACTAAAGCCCACAAGGCCAAATAACAGTATTACATAGTAATAAAAAACTGAGTATTAATCTTAAAAATAAAAAATTAAATACACTTAATAGCCTAACATATTGGCTCCCCAGCCATAATATTTATAAAAAGATTATTAATAAAGTTTAAAAATAAAGTATTAAAGCATTTGACCCTATCAGTGGTAACATTGCATACTTAACCACACAAAAAAAACATTATTATTCAAAAAAGAAAAAAAAAAAAAAAAATAGTTCAAAAACCATTGAAATATTCCAAGATTTTTAACCGAAAGGCGTTATTTGAATGAGAGAAAACCCGTAATTCTAAGGGCAACCGATTCCAACACCGAGCAATTCTGATTATGAATGATCTTTCAAAAATAGTTCTCCTTATCCTGGGAATGAATATCTGTGGATTACGCCTTGAACGCGTAAAAACAAAGCTCCTATATAAAGGTAAAGGTCTACGACTTTTAATGATTTTGTGGAAGAAAAGCAACGAGCGACAATTCACAAAATTAAAAGATGGTACAGAATATAAATCTGTATAATATTTGAATCAATAAAATGTTGCATTTTACACTATCGTTTAAACTCAGTTTCTATTAATGTAACTTTTTCTGTGTTAACGTTTCTTTGGGCTCACACTTTCAAGTTACAAAAATTATTAAATTCGTAGCTGGCAGTTGATATGGAAAACTTAATACACATATATTTTTTGTATGCGTTTTAAAGATCAAGCGTGTGGTATGAGTAATATTTTGATTAATAAATATTCATCATACCACACGGTATACAAGACAGATGATAGTTAAAGCTCTAAAGAATGGGATTGATTTAAGCAAACAATTTTGTAGAAACTTTCATAGTTTAGTTATTTACAGCATTTATATAAACTGTTTATATTTACTTTTCAGATAATTGAAATTTTTTAATATGATTAATGAAAAAACCAACGTATAAAAAGGTACCTCTTGCTAGATGTTGTTTTTAAATTATGGCCTGTTTCTCGATTTCGAAAGAATGCTTTCTTTCGCTTTCTAAGCGATAGAAAATTGGTTTGGGTTTCTCTATCTAAATTTCTATGCGAACGATGACTTGAAGTACAAGTCGAATGAAAACGTAACAGTTTTCATACAAAATTTGATTTCTCTATTTCGAACGAGTTGTCAACAGTGCGAACGTTAATATCAAAACCAGTCACTTGCTTTTTTCATTTCGAATAACAAAATATTTCAAAAAATATATCGTTCATTCCATTAGAAAACGCAAAAAATCTGAACACGGCTCCTCTGATTTTGTTTGTTTTTTGTACATGAATACTCTATGGTCCCATGTGTACATTTCCTCTTTCAGATCTTCAAATTTGTAAAAACTCGTGATTTTATGCACATTTTTATTTCTCATAAATATCACTTTGAAGTGCCATAACTTTTTAATTGTATATCGCATGTTATTAATTTAAACGATATTTGGAAAATGCACTTGTCTACTTTATAACTGGATTTTTTAAAACAAAATGATGGCTAAAAGAAATGCATACTTAATGCAAATGCAGTTTTCTAATGTATTAAAAAAAAAAAATAAAATAAAATAAATAATTTTTTTTTTTAATTCATTAAAAATAAAAAACATGTTTGTTTCATAAAAATCAGTATTTGTATATTTAGCTAATATTTCATATTTCAGTAAACTGTATTTTTTTAGAAATTCGTAGGGGGGAAAAGTTTTGAAAAATGCATTAGAGAACTGCATATGCGTTACGTATGCACATTTTTAACAGTAATTTTGCTTAAAAACCTCCAGTTATAAAGTAGACAAGTGCATATTCCAAATATCGTTTAAATAAATAACATGCGATATACAATTAAAAAGTTATGGCACTTCAAAGTGAAGCACTTTTCGCATTTTATCAAATTTATGAAATTAAAAACGTTAAAAAAAATCTCGAGTTTTTACAAAATTCGAGAATTTTTCATGTAAAAATATATAAAAAATAGGAGAACCTCAAAAAAAAAAAAAAAATACTCATTTTACAGTGGTCTTTGCTGAAATGAATTGATATAATAAAAAATTATAAATATTTAAAAAAAAAGAAAGAATGGATAACAGGTAAGAATAAAATAACACGAATATATATAGTATTTGAGAACTTTAAATATCAGCTTAATGAAATCCACAATGGAACAGCTGAAAACGCTGGTGTACTTTTTTGATTTTTTTCTTTCGATTTATTTATTTTATTTTATTTTTCTTTTGTTTTATTTATTTATTTGTCATATACAGCTGATCAGTGTTGAGTAGTGTTGTATTTATCTTCAAGCAGTTTAATAGTATTTTTGGTACTTTTAATGGAAAAGTTTAAAATATCCGGTCTGGCACCACTATGATTTGTAAATACGTAAAACACAAAAATTGACACAAGTAAGTATAGGCGAACGATAGCTTTTGAAATAGAGAAACCCAAATTGATTCGAATTCGACTGACTAGCTTGCGTTCGCCTAGGTTTTCGTTCGAGATCGCGGAACAGGTCATTAATTTTATATTTCTAACAATTTACCAATGAACTATGCAGTGTTATGTGTGTATATGATTTCGTTCTCTTGATTTGTTGGTTAACAAAAATTCTAAAAAATTCTACCAAGTTTTTTTTTTTTTTTAATAATAATGAGCAAAATATATATTTTGAACAGGGACGTACGTAGTTATAACTTTTATTCAAAAAAAGTTAATATATTCTTAATGGCCTTGTACAATTTATATATTTAAAGCACAGATCAGAAAACATTTTATTTTTGGTTTTTAACAAAAATAAACATATTTTAAATTTAAATGTTTTTTGTTTTAAAACTGCACAAAAAACAAGAATATTGCTAAATGAAAACTTTAAAAAAGTACAAAAAAGTACTAATCTTTTTTCAACTTTAGTATTAAACCCAAAAAATTTTAAATATTTCTACAAATAGAATCGAAAGAAATTTTCTCGGTGTTACTAAACTTGTTTTGCATTATTAACAAAACCGCTAAGTTGTGTTGCAAAACAAATTATCACAAAAAACGGCACAGTCTCCAGATTATAATCATTTACAACAGTATTTAAAAAACTGCAATATAATTTCAGTTTGCCTGAAAATGCTTTATGGTTTCACAAATTAATTATTAAACACATCCGCGGATTACATCTATGTATATCTTGTGCCACATTTACAACTAGTGGTGTTATTGATACCAAAAATCAAAATGCCGCAATGTACGTCATGAAAGGATTTACCGCCCTGTGTATTAATGTTTTTATGCAAGTTTTTTCAATTATTTCCGACTTAATTAGTAAATATTTTTTTTGTTTTTTTTTTTTTTTTTGAGAGATAAATATATTTATACATGCGATAAATATAAAAATCAAATTCAGAAAATTTCTTGCTAAATGATGATAGCTTTATTTTTGTGTATATGATTATCTCTATTGTTTCATGAATGTTAATGGAACAATTTGGTGGTTTTTGGTATTTTAAACAAAAATATTGGGTTAATAATGTCGATTTGGACAACATATGACATAACTATCACATATGGTTTGTGTCAATAATAACAAATATGGTATTACCCAGGTGAAAAAGTTCATATATGACCCATATATATACATATATGGAGTTCCATATATGGTGTGGATCCGAAAATTGAGGATATATGGACATATATGGATATATATGTCCATACATTTGTCCATATATATCCTACCCATATATGTTCATATATTTTCCTCCTTACGTATATTTTCATAAAATAAAAACAATTGTTAATTTGAAAATTCAATTTTTATTAACAAAATTATTGCTTACATATATATTATTATATATACATAAAAAATGTATATTTTATATACATTGAAAATGAAAATTATTCAAGTTCGAGGCCATACTCTATATTTCGTTATTAGGATATTGTCCTAACAAATAATCTATAAAGTTTTTTTGTTTTCAAATCTATTATTTGACCCTTTTAGGAATGTGATAGATGATAGATCTATCAACACATTCCTGAATAGATAGAGTTATAAAGTTTGAAGATATACAAAGTATACATCCTGTAATGCAGGTTGGAAATTACGTTTGTAATATTGTAAAAACTTTTAATACAATTTTTTGAAAAAATATTAATCAAAACAGAAGATTCATACAAAAATCTTTTAACTATAGTTTAATTTATGAATTTATTTATAAATTAAACCACACATATGGGAAAATGATGCATATATGCTTCCATATATGGTAGTATATATGGATAATACATTCATATATGTTTTCATATATGTAACCATATATGGAAAACACTTTCATATATGGCTCCATATATGGTAAACATATACATATATGGTTCCATATATGAAAACATATATACAACAATTGTTCATATATGGTTCAATATATGCTTCCATATATAACAAACATTGCCATATATGCTTCCATGCATTTCCATGTATGGATCCATATATATTCATATATATTCATACATGGGCCATATATAATAATATATGATCTTTTTCAGCTGGGTATGGTAAAAATCTGTCATTATAACTCAGTATTCGATAGACGCCAAAGTGTAAACGCACATTTTTTTTAATCGCTATAATAATGTCGAATTTTGTGACTAAAAAAGATATTTTACGGGGAAGTCTGAAAATTTTCTTTCATTTGAAGAATGTCTAAAGATGAGGAATTGGAAGCCTTACTCCACTAAGATTGTTGTCAAACGTAAGAAGAACTTGCATTATCATTGGGAGTCACACAACAAGCCATTTCCCTACGTTTACAAGCATTGGGATTCATTTAAAAGCAAGGAAATTGGGTCCCACATGAATTGAAAGGCGATTTTGCATGTCGGAAATGCTGCTTGAACGCTAAAAACAGAAGTAATTTTTGCATCGTATTGTTACTGGTGATGAAAAATGGATACATTACGATAATCCTAAGCGCAAAAAGTCATATGTAAAGCAGGCCAACCAGCCAAATCAACGCCGAAGCCGAATATTCATGGCGCCAAAGTAATTCTCTGTATTTGGTGGGATCAGAAGGGTGTTTTTGTATTATGAGCTGTTGAAATTGGGTCAGGCGATCACAGGGGGCCTGTAAAGAACGCAATTGGTTCGTTTGAAGAGAGCAATCAACGAAAAACGACCAAAATATACGACCAGACACGAGGCCATAATCTTCCATCATGACAACGCTCTGACACATGTTGCAAAACCGGTCAAAAACTATTTGGAAAACAGTGGATGGGAAATTTTGGCCCACCCGCCTTATAGCTCAGACCTTGCCCCTTCTGACTACCTTTTGTTTCGATTGATGCAGAACGCCCTTACTGGAATACGCTTCACTTCAGAACAGAGCATCAGAAATTGGATTGATTTATTCTTTACCTCAAAACCGGAGCAGTTCTTTTGGCGCGGAATCCATACACTCATAATAATCCATGCATAAAATACGAAATATTGTCAAAACTACTAAAACTTTCGTAAAATGAACAAATTTTTGTTTATTTTACAAAAAAATTGGTTATTTTGACATTTTTTCGTAATTTTACGCATGGAATATTATCAGTGTATGCTTCCAGAAAGATGGGAAAAAATAGTGGCTAACGATGGACAATACTATGAATAATGTATCAATTCATTTTGTTATTTTAATAAATGCATTTTACAAGCAAAAAATCGACGAAAATCAACGAAAAATTGTTAAAATTTATTTCGACTGCCGCAGTGCCGTTCCATTTATTCACGCAAAGAAAATACATGGTTGTGGGAACCATATTCGAGGAGCACCATACATTGTTGGGTTTATGTTTGCGACAACCATGTTACTACAGTTGTGACAGCCATGCTCTTATCTGTTTCTGTGTAATATTATTAGCAATATGCCAAAATCGACTTTTTCCGAACAAGAACTTTTTTATTGTTGAAAATGGTTCTTTAGGGTTTCAGAAGCAACTTTTGTTCCGCGACTTTTTTATAATTCCGTTATTTACAAAATTACCGTTATTTTTAGGTTCTAGAAGAAAATCAAAATTTTGACCGTTAAATTTCCAGAATTCGACCAAATGTTGTTTGGCAACTTTGTACAAAATCATATGGCGAGTACTTTTATAGAACATATGAACTCAAAATATTTGCAAATACAAGGTGTTTTGATGCATTTTTTAAAAGAAATGAATTTTACGCTATCTATCGGCAATAATTTGTACTAACAAAATTCAACAATTAGAAAGGTAATTGAATACCTTTCCAACAAAAAAAAAACTTGAAAATCGGACTAAAAATAACCGAATAAGAAAGAAAAGATCTATAAGATAATGAGATAGTACCAAATTTATAATAAATATGTATGTAAATTTATTAATTGATCATTAAAGTTTACATTTTTAGTTTTGCGAAAAAAATTTTAGTTATTTTACTAGAATTGTATTTAACAGAAATCTTTATTATTTATACACTCACAATATATTTTCCGTTACCGATTGTAGTTTATTTAAAAAGTAATCCGTAAAGTTTGTTTTTAACTGAATAAACTATTAAAATACAAAGAAACATATTTTTCAACTTTTTTGCCTGTTATTTAAAAAACAAACTATGAATTAATACGGATTTTCTGTAGCAGTTAATATTTTCGTTTAAAATCTACATGTTTAAAAAAAATCTACTTGTTTAAAAAAAAATCACACAAAAATCGCAGTAATCTTTTTTTTTAAAAGTTCTCACAAACGTTTTTCATATTTATGAACTGGGGATGGTAAATAAATTACTTATTTACATTTTCAGTCCAAAAAGTACCAAAGTGGCCCAGCTGGCGATTAAGTGCTTTGTTTCAGTAAATTTTGTTTTACTTTTTTATTTTACTGAGGGTATTCAGCGTGGTTATTTGCACACGATGCAAATTTGCACTTTCTCATCCTTGAGCAGTATTGACGGTGCATAATGTGCATATTAGAACAGAGATGGAGTTCCCTCACTGTTCCAAATTTATATGTTAAAGCACATCTATTAGATGACATCTAGGAGATGAAGAGACAGCATGCTAGAGATAGAGTAAAAACTCTGAGTTTCTTTATTCATGTACAAATAACAAAGTTTAATATATATAAAATAAAACGAAAAGTTAGGATTATAATTTTCGCAGTATAGAACATGTGTTAGCTGATTATTTGAATACAAGAAAATTAATTAGCAATATGGTAAAAGTCTAGTGTTTTTTGGGTAAACAAGATAAAGCGCATCAATGTTTAATGTAAATTTAAAATTAAGCAATATTCTTGTGCAACTTTTGCTAGTTTGCAACAAATTACCCGTGTGTATGTCATATTGGAAGGTTAGAAAAAATCAAAAAGGTTTTGTGTCTGCACAAGATATGTGTTAAATATTTAATATTGAGTTGGCTACATTGAATGATAATAAAATTGTCAGTAATATGTGCAATAGTATTGCAAGAGTACCTTAACAATTAAATTAAATCAAAAGGTACCAAAATGTTTACAAAAGTGCTTTTTACTTTAGTACTAAACCAAATATTTTATTTACCATCACTATAGTTTTTCTTTAGATTTTAATTGTCTTTTATTTTACAAACACATAGTTTTTTAAGTTATTTGCATATTATAGTAAAAGATGAACTCAAAGGTCATCCTTTTTCGTTATGCTGCCATATAAATGTTAGGCGCCATTCGCTCAATTAATTATTATTCAATTAATCTTATTATTTAGTTTTAAAAATAAATCCTAACATATATTATTATGTATATAATACATTATGTAAATAATACATTTTTATTTCTTTTAAATTAAATTTGGTGATAGCTAAAATAAACGACAATCGTTTATTTTTACGTTTTTGGGGGTAAAATGTTGATGGTTAAAATAAAGGAAAATCGTTTATTTTTAAGTTTTGGGAGTTTAATTTTTAATTGTCAAAATAATGGAAAATCTTTTATTTTTATGGATTTTCGGTAATTTTTTGATAGTCAAAAAAACGAACGTCGTTTATTTTAACGGATTAAGCAATTATTTTTTAATAGTTAAAATAAACGAAAGTACTTTGTTTTTATCGATATTTTTAGTTAATTTTTTAACAATTAAAAATAATTGGAAATTACTATTGTTTTAAACGAAAAATCAGTAGTCCTGTTTTTAACAACTTTTTCTATAGTTTTAATGTACAAATTCGTTTGTTTCTAACTATAAAATATTGTGAGTGTACTTTTAAAACATCAAGTTATTTTATTATTTAAATTTTTAGAGATCTACATAAGAGGGCAAATTCTTTAGCTTTTCTTTGAGTTGGGACTCTAAATCCAAATTTGCTGTTTGCCAAACTTTTTCACCGTGATATTTATAATTTAAACCTCTCAATATGTTTATTTGCTTTTTAAGAATTTTTATCCGATTACTCTGTACATCGACATAAGATAGTTCATTTAATAAATTAAATAATTCCATAGGCTCATTCACAACAAGCAAATTTAGAAATAGGACTTTACTCTCCGTACGTCGTTTTTTTACTTGTTGTTTGCTCTCAATCTCTTCCAATCTCTTTATTCGTTCCTCAGCATTCCATTTTTTATTTTGCTGAAAAGCCTTTTTCATTATTTTCACACCATTTTTCATTAGAAATGAATTCAATTGTGGGTTTTTCTGTAATTTACAAGGACAGTCCACAAAGTGAACCTACCCGGTTTCTTTGTAAATTTGACTTATTGTTAGTTAAAATTTTTTAAAATTTTATTTCTTTATATAAGATCAAGTCTCGTTTATTACGAAAAAATAAGAGGTGTTTTAATAAAATCTGTCAAAAATTTTAAAAGTAACATGGATTTAAACAAACACTTTTTAACATGGTCAAATTTACAAATTAGGTAAGCACCACGGCAGAATTTTAGATTTTAATGTCATTAACAACTGTGTTGCATGGCAAGCCAATTTGTGCCGCGCTAAATGTTAGAAGTAGTATTTTCTTACTTCCAAATTTTGTTGTTGCCACTTTGTTTTTTTCAGTGTATTATTCCAATAAAAGCCAAAAATGGAAGATTACTCTACCCAAACTAACTATTCAACACATAAAAACATTGATTTTGTAGCTATTAACATAAATAATGCGTTAAATTCATAAAAAGTCAAAAAATCCAAGTTTTAAGGGCCACCCTAAATATTCGTTTTAGGACAAGTGAGGGGCATTCTAATAAGCAAGTAGGGTACCTGACTCTACCCTCGAAACATACAACATCATTCGGGATTAATAGCTTGAAAATAAAAAGTTGTTTTTTTGGCATATTGCTAAATATTATATTGCCATAATATGGTTCCAAATATATCCCAATATTATCATATTATGGTTCTGGAAATTTGTATGAATTATCATAATATGAGCCCTAGAGTATTTCCCAGCATTCTGTTGAAGCTGGACTAAAAGATATGCGTGTTTTTTTAAAAGAATATTTATTTAATAATTCACATATTTAAATAAACCTAGGCTTAAAATAATTTAAGTAAACAAATTGTCTTTGCTCTGAAGAAGAGGCTTTGTGAAATATTGTGTCAGCTATACGTGTGATTACAGAATAAAGCACGCATAAAACTATTGTTAATACAATTTCACAATACAATTAGAATCATCAAACCATTTTTGCATTTAAAATTTTCAAAATACCTTTTTGACTCGGAGGTGCTGTTTACAAAGTACTTTAGTTTACTCAATACTTTAGCCAATTTCAAATATAATTGTGAATATCAGACGCAAAAAAAAATACATTTTCAAAAAATTTACGCCAATTCCTTATAAGTTTGTTATATTTGTATACCGCGATTGGTGTGCTGACATCAACTTGGTATACCTTAATCTATATACAATTATACCATTTTTCAAATACTGTTCTCAAAACTCAATTCCATTAACCTGCGCTAAATCATTATGGAAATACTGCGAAAGTTTCAAAATCGAAAAATTTTGGTTTCACTTGTAAAACTAAACAATTTTGGTTTCACTTGTAAACCACCATACAACTTTTCACCAAACAGCAATATGGAAATAACTTTTTCAGTGCATGTATCTCCCAAGTCTAGTGAGTCCTTTTGTATTGGTTTAGACGTAAAAGTTAAAAACTATGAGCCAAAAAGATAAAATGAATGAAAAAACCCTTGTAAGTTCAAGTAATTTTTTTAGTTTTTCGAGATTTAAACGACTATTAATTCTTTTGGTAACGAATTTTCAACTTGAAACTTTTTACGTCATAGCTTTTAAGTATAGTCAACCTAACGCTGTCCATCTTTAATCTCTATTCATGAAACCTTAAGAAATAAGAGGCATCAAAAGTCAGTTTCAACAGGTGTCGACCATTTCTGAAGTAGGCCATATCTCTTTTATTTTACTAAAATCGACAAGTCTTCAACTATTTCTACATAGCTTTTATTTTAAGTGTAGAATATGAAGCAATGTTAATATTTGCAGTTACGATAAGAAAATATAAAATAGTATTTTCAAAATATATACATAATTGCAAAGAGATATAGTTGAGCAAATATTTATGTTACGCAAGAGAGAATACACAATTTTAACAATTTTAGAAAATTAAAAAAAACAAATACTAATTAAAATTAATATTGTATTCAATTATAAACAAATCAAAACTACAGCAATTTATGAAATAATTTTAAATGATATATTGTTCAAAACAAAATAATCTTTAAATTTACATAAACCTAATACAAATTGAAAGCAGTATTTTTACGTGGGCATTAACTTTATCCCAAAACTACAATCTATATATAGTCCATTCCATAAGAGAACGGTAATTCAAAAAAACCGTCATTTTTGGCCTCCCGCCCCTTCATTTTGTTAAAGTTTAACATACACTTAGAATACTATCTAGGTAAAGACCACTGCAAATGCTGTTAAAAAAAAAATAAATTTCACTAAAAGAAAAGACGACTTACATTTCAGTAAGTTCAACTAACATTGTCATTTGTTTTTTAGTCTTGAAAAAATTAACGACAATTGTAGTAAAAATGAACGACATATGTTAGTAAAATTGTGCGCCCCGGTAGGCTAGTTGGTAGCGTGCTGGCTTATCAGTGCGGGGGTCGTGGGTTCGATTCCCACCAGAGGCACTGGTCTGTTTTCGCTACAACGCGCCGAAGGCCATAGTAGCTAGTGCTCGGTTAGGGTAATAGTATATAATTTGTAATTATATGATTATTAATTAATAAAATAAAAAAAAAAAATGTTAGTAAAAACTATTATTTATTTATTTTATTTATTTAATATATATTCAGAATATATAATATTTACAATATTCGAAATTTATATATAATTAATTATCTATAACTGGCATAACTTTAAAGTTGTGAGCCAGATTGGCAAGTATAAAGCTGTTTAACAATTAGTTTATTATTATAAAATAAATCTTAGAGATTTACATTTGGTAACATTTATTAACACATTAGATGTGATTGGTTATAAAAAAGAAAAAGGTAAACTATTCAAATTCATTTAATATTAGACTTCTATATTTCAAAATAATTTCGAGATAGTTGGCTAGGCTTTTGTAATTGTAATCCTGACCGTTAAGTACATTTAAAACTTCGATTGGGCTAAGGTAAATTTGTTGAAATATTTAATCCTGAATTCCTTATAAATAGGACAGACACCGATTACTATGCAAGGTGTTTTCAGATGCATTTAAGTTGCAAAGTGTGCAAAGGCCATCTGAACTATTTCTGAAGGGTCGAGCATTTATGTTTAGAAGTCCACCTCTTGATTTTATTAATAAACTGGTATCACGAGAAGATAATTCAGAAGTTGAAATAGGACTCATACAGTAATTTAACTGCGAATATAAATCATGGTGTTGAGAGTTTTTCGCATCAGTTATTAGTTGATTTCGTTCATAAGTTTTTAAAAGGTGTAAAATTGACTTCGAGTGCAGCGTTATTATCCGGGACAAATTGAATTTTTTCGCATAACATGTGCCACTCCTCAGCCCAGTAAGTGTGCTTTGCTATGACTTTTTCTGGTAGCATACGTGGTAATCTATGGCTAGGCATGCGAAGAACTTTATTAATATAATCAAAGTGTAGCTTCAAAGTATCGACATATAATAAATTTAGCCCGGTTTCTAAAAATAGCATGTAGTTTGGAGTGTTGTAAGGCAAATATAACATCTTTTTTACAAAAAATCTAAATAGTTTTTCGACCTCATCATGTTTTTTATAACCCCAAATTTGTGCTCCATAAAACATTATAGATCGAGATGCAGCATTAAAAATTTTTAGCTTGTTTTTATTAGCGATCTTTATTAGCGATCTTATTAGCGATAAATCATGTATTTAGACCATGTTGAAGATATGGCCATTTTCGATGTTGTTAGCTTGTTGACTAAATGCTTTTTAAAAGACAAGTCGTAGTTTAGGTCCATACCTAAATATTTATAGCTATTTACAATATCTATTTGATCGTCGCCATAGTTCCAATTCAAATTCTTGCATATTCTAGTGCCATTACGAAAAACTAGGACTTTGGATTTGGCAAGGTGGACTTTAAGACACCACATCTTACAGTATGAAAAAAGCGAATCAATCATTTTTTGGAGATTACCTGGAGAATCAGACAAAATGACAATGTCGTCAGCATAAAGTAGTATTTTTATCGGAATGTCTTCAACAACTATTCCACCATTCAGAGCATCAGCTAAGTCGTTTAGATACATAGAAAATAGTATTGGACTCAGCATGCAACCTTGCTTTACTCCAAGGTCAACATTAAACGGTTCAGAAAATTCATTTCCATACAATACTTGGCTAGTGGTGTTTTCATACGAAAGTTGTAGAATGCGGATTATTTTTGATGATAACCCCATACAGGATAATTTATAAAAAAGAGAACTTAGTTAGTAAAAACTAAATAAACATTTATTTTTTTATTTTTTTAAAAAACAAAAAACAACTGTAAAAATTACTGTAAAATTTTAAACAGTCAACTGATGTGGTTTGTTTTTTAAATTAACTACAAGGTTAGGAAAAAATTTAGTTTTTCTACAAATGACTGACATTTACATTTAAAATAAAGAAACCCAAACAACTACAAATTTTTAAAAGCAGCAGTTCCCTGAGTGTACTTATACTCTAGATTGTGTATTACTAACTACCGTTAATTGTGTCAGCTCTCGCTTTTATTCCCATTTTAAAATCGAATGTTTCAAAAATTGAAGGGGAGGTGTGTTTAAAAGGTTGGGGGGAGGGGCGGTCGAAAGTGCAATATGCAATCTAAAATTGAATTTGCATTATGAAAGCATTTTTGCAAAAAAACTGGTTGTTTTTTACTTACATATCGCAAAGTAGTTAATTAAAGCTTTCATATGCTTTTTAAAACTTTGAAGTATTACGTCGACTTCAGTAAATATGACTTAAAAGTTCGCTAATTTTAAAATTTTTATGATTTTTTCAAAACTGGAAAACGGCAATAAGAACACGAGTTTTCAGAATACGTGTACAAAACATGATTTAATTGACTCCCGGTCAGGTCTTTTCCGATGTATCATGGAATGGGCGCTATATTTATAGTTAAGTTGTTATTTTCTTACAATATTTTTCTAAAGTTTTTCCTATTGTTATAAGAACTGTCACTTATATTTAAATATTTTTCACATAGAAAATTCAATATTAATTACTTGCCATTCTTTAACAATAAATAGAAAACTTTTTGCACTGCTATAACAAATTAACAACAAATGATTAAATGAACGAATGCCGTCACATTTCCAATACCATCTCAACGGAAGGAGTAAACTTAACAACGCAAACAACAAACATACAGAACAAAAAAATTGGCATTGAAACACTTACACGGGGGGTATCCAGGCAAAGATATTTGGTTATGTTTTAATGGGGGGGGGGGGGGGGGAGTATAGTTTTTAGCTGCCCAATCCTATATTTTGGGAATTAAGCTGGTGACAATTAAAATTCGCTTACTACTGCTTAAATTCCGTTATTACTAGTTTCAGATGGTTGCCACAACTTAACATTAGTTTTCGCAACAAACTTGGGCTAATTCAACTGAATTTTAGTTGCAACACCCAAAATATTCAGAAATGTAATCTAAATATCATGTCAATTGGGTATTAAATGTATCACTTCCCAACCAGAAAAATACGAATGGCAAAGCGTTGGCAAAGTGCTTACAACGGTGGTAAGCGGTTTTTTACTTAAATAATCTTGAACGTGAATGATCCTGCTCACATCATATTTTTTAATAACTTTATTATTATCATATAAAACAGCATACACAAAAATATTGATGAAATATTACAAAAACCTTGTTAAAAAATTAATAAAAAAAATCGTTGAAATCCGCGAGAATCAAAATACTCAGAAAAAATAAATTGCCAACGGATTACGGCAATACTTGGTTTATGTAATAATTTTCAGGAAATGTAATAATTTTCAGGAAATTCTTCCTATTAATTAATGTGTTGCTTTCTTTGGAAAGGGGATAGTGGAGAGATGAAAGGTGGTGAAACATGAAGGGCTTCAAACATGGCAACACTGTAATTGCGCGAGTAGATAAGTCTTAGAACAGTTGTTGCTCGCCACCTGATGTAGAGTTGGCGAATTTATTGAACCTTTTTGTGTCATAGCCCTGATTCATTATTTTACTTCGGTGGGGTTAAGTGCTATGGGAACACTGAAGGTGGGCGCAGCGAAACATACAAGCGATAGAAAACTCATACATATTATTTTTCTAAATTTATGTTGTCGTGACCGGGAATCGAACCCGGGACCATCTGTGTACTAGTCCAACGCGCTAACCATTACACCACAACGCCCATTTAGTTGTGATTAAACCCAACACAAAAAATTAATTTCCATTTTAAAATTTAGAAAAAAATATATTCATTATTTTGTAATTATGCCTATTTTTCCATGGGACCCGGTTTTCAAGGGCGAATCCTTTTCGTTATACTAGTACTCTAATTTTTTGCATGGTCTATTTTGACACACTGCAGTCAAAATAAAAATTGTTTTTTTTTTGCCCATTAACCGAAGGTCACCCTAATGTTTATATGCAGCTTTATGGATATTGTTGTACGATAATATCCATTTAGTTTCCGTTATATATTAATATTCTATTACTCTATTAAATTACTACTCAGTAGTTTCAAGAACAGTATCCCAAGGTGAATATTGTAAGGTAATATTGTTTACTTTTAAAATATCCAACACGTCTCGAGATATGGCAAACTTTTTATGAATTTCCATGTTTTTAGAGTGTTTACCTAACTGTGATTAACTATTGATAATATTCATACACCCAGAAAACAGACTCAGTCGCAACCGCATTTGTAGTCAGGTTGGAATGGTTCGATTGTAGCTATCAAATTTTTTGGTAGTTATCACCGCATTTCTGTTGAGGACTCGACGTACTTGCTGTATCGGAAAGTCCGTGGATTCAATCCAATGATTGTTATCAAAACCGAAAATTCGGTTGCAACAACCGAAGCATTTGATTGGCAACAAATACGGTAGCCACGATCGAGTTTGATTTCTCGGTGTATAGTTTTCTAGAAAACCTTTAACAAAATCCGTGCATAAGCCTTGGCATATTTTCATTGTCAGTTGTAACATGAATGACTTGTTACGGAACCTGTTGAGTTTGTTGAAACAACGTGTTATAACAATAATTTTACAAGCGATTTAGTTATCAGAACCCAGGAAAAAATTACACATTCCAAAAAGAAGGTGATGCCCACACTTGCTTACATATCTCATTGTCAAATTTAGTAACTGCAATACCAAACTCATTCCGACGATAGAGTCAAAAAAGCAAGTAGTATTGTAATCAATTCTTTAAATTTAAACCAGAAAGCATGAACTCAATAACAAAGTAATTATTTACTTAGAAGAAAATAACAATTTTATTAACTTATATTTATAACTTTTTGTACTCAAGAAGTAATCATATACTTTTTCTTAATAAAAGGACGTTATTGGAAGTAGTTCCTAATTTTGAAAAAAGAAGTTATACAATTTTAAAGAATTTATCTCATATATTTTTTTAAACAGATTTTTATTTGCAGGAAAATAATACTAAAAACAGAAATAGCATGTTGCCTAAATTTTGTTAAACTGTGGTTAGGTATAAATTAGGGAAGCGCTCGTGAGCAGAAAATTGTGAGTGGAAGTTGAAATTACTGACGTTATCGTGAGTGTAAAAAAAAAAATTTCAAGGGTGATTGTGCGTGAGTCATATTTTTGTTTTTCAATTTTGAATTGCTCTTTTTTTTTGAAAAATTTATATTTTCGTGGTTTATAGCTCCAAAAGTAGGACATACCCATGTTATCATAACAATTCTATGTTTCACTTTTTAGGATTTTATTTCCGTATGAGTTTTGATCGTTATATTTGAGTGACCTAGGAGAATCACGTGTGAGTAAAAGTTGAATTTACTTATGGAACTACTTCTTTTTTTAAATGTAAGTACTTCCTATTTTTTCTAGGGAACTATTTATTATTTTTTTTTTTGTGTAAGTACTTCGTAGTTTTACAGTGGAACTATTTCTTTATTAAAAAATGTATGTAGTTCTTAAAAATATAAAGTAAATGGTTCTTCGGTAAAAAAAATAATCAATTCTAAAGAATCTATTATTTTAGTCTCACGCCCTGTTAAAAGAATCGAGTAGGTAATCTAGTAAGGAATGCGTTCTGCCCAAAATGCTTGATTACAAACCCGCTTATCTTTTTGGAATTTTTTTGCTGGGAAGATTAGTGAGATTTGTGTTCTGATTGAACATGTTGATTTAAAAGCTAAATTTTGTGTTCATGCCTTGTGTACAGGCAATTATTTTTGTTTGGGTGCTTACTTAGAAAATTTAAAGTTTAATTGCGTTAGGAAGTTGATTTGAAATTACACCTTTTGGAAAGACTTTGCTATTTAGTATGATTAATAATAATTTTGTTTAACAAGTTTACGCACTGGTGTACATAATTAGTGGGAAATAGAAGCAGAATTTAGAAAATAAGTTAATTACATCTTAATAAATATTATTATTATCTAAGTATTCATTTAAAAGTTCTATAGTCTTTGGACGATAAATTGAAATAATCATTTGCAAGAAAAATTTTCAGTTTTAATTATTTAGCAAACATAATCTTCTTTGTGATTTGTCAGTTAAGCAATTTGTTAATTATAGCTACACATTAAATTGAAAAGAGAAAAAAAGATAAATAAACAGAATGTATGGACTAGAATAGTTTAGTAAAGAATTTAAGTCTAGCAGGCTCATCAGCGTCAAAAAGTTCAAATAAGCATCCTAAAACAATGGTGGACTTTTAATTGACTTAAACAAAATAGTTTAAATGCTCTTATTATATAACAAGGTCGTCGTTACCCAACTTCTGATACTACGTTGCAACAAAAAAAAAAAAAAACTTTTTATTCGCCAAAATACACTTATATAAAAATCTTCAATCGCTGGTAAAATATATTTTTTCATTCCTTCCGTATTCGGCTCTTTAACAAGAATATTTTTTTTTTGTTTTGCTTTCGGTATCGGGTATCAGTAAGGGTAACGCTATTTTCATTTATTTCCATAACGTTATTTTAGGGATAAATGCTTTCTAGTTATTTCCGTAACGGTATTTTAAAGATAATGGTATTTTAGTTTTTCAGGTAATGTCAATGCACATTGATAAGTTTAGCCCTATTATGCCCTAATTCTAATGGGTAGCTAGTGTATGAAGAAGCTTTGGATAAATATATATCTATTTACGGCGATATTTTTTTCTAATTTTGTCAGATTATTTCGGTAACGGTATTTTAAGGATAACGCAATTTCAATTATTTCTTTAACGGTATTTTATATATTTCGATAACGGGATTTTATATATTTCAGTAAAAGTATTTTAAGCATATTGGTATTTCCGTTATATAGTTAACGGCATTTGACTTATAACGGTATTTATAATTTCGGTAACGGTGTTTTAGGGATAACGATAGTCAGTTGAATGGGGTTTGAATCGGTAACGGTATTTTAGCGGTATTGGCTGCCATCCCTGGAAAAACATAATAAATAATGCTCCGTATATGATATTAATTTCATCACGTGAATTCATTTATGATTATGTATTAACTGATATATCATTGACTTAGAACAAATGCAGTTATTGTAGCAAAATATGTATTCATTTGTCATTGATTTATAAAGAGACAATTGATATTCGTTAACAATTATATTAGTTTTTTGTTTTTATATACATAGAGACTATTTTTATGTTATTTATTACGAGCTTTCAACCTGCGTATATTTACAAAAATAAAGCAAATCAAACATATTAGCTAGGTTGATACTAGTATTTCGATCTGGCTAAAGATCTCATCAGAACCCGAAGTTTTAGAAAAGCTAGAGACTACATAATAGGCAGAACTTTAATAAAACACCTATTAATCATCAATTTTGCTCCATTCTTGTCTTCTTAGTAATTAAAAGTTAGAATTTAAGTCTCAGAATCTAAAACTGATTTACTTTTTATATAAATAACTTAAAATAGACTTCCCGATGAAAAAAGTTCCGATAAAATCATATACAATTATATATAATAAATCACATATAGCTAAAGATCACATCTCATCTGATTCGAAAAATGGTGTACATAAGCCATTTTCATGGTATCTCATGGGATCTGATCTCATATAGTTTGACATGAACAATGGGTATATTATATATGATCAAATTATATATATTTTAATACAATTTTATCTAAGCTGTTTTTTAATTAAAAAAAAAAATAGAAAATATTTTAGAGATCAGTAATTTTTATTTTAATCCAATTAAGTACTCGTACTAATTGCTATTCTTCTATGTAACATATAAATATTAATTGTAAGAAATAATGTTCAATCTTAAAAATTATGGTTTCTCTGAACCTGTAGTTGAAATATGTAAAAAATTTAAAGCGCTAACAAAAAATAAAAACATTTACCGAGAAAGAAAACTAATTTGTTTTTTCACAAAATGTTTAAATAGAAGACTTACAGATATACCCAGCAAAAAATTTCCAAAAAGGTAAGCGGGTTTGTAACCAAGCATTTTGGGCAGAACGCATTCCTTACTAGATTACCTACTCGATTCTTTTAACAGGGCGTGAGACTAAAATAATTGATTCTTTAGAATTGATTATTTTTTTTACCGAAGAACCATTTACTTTATATTTTTAAGAACTACATACATTTTTTAATAAAAAAATAGTTCCATTGTAAAACTACGAAGTACTTACACAAAAAGAATAAATAAATAGTTCCCTAGAAAAAATAAGAAGTAATTACATTAAAAAAAGGAAGTAGTTCCATAAGTAAATTCAACTTTTACTCACACGTGATTCTCCTAGGTCACTCAAATATAACGTTAAAAACATGGGTTTGTCATAATTTTGGAGCTATAAACCACGAAAATATAGATTTTTCAAAAAAAAGAACAATTCAAAATTGAAAAACCAAAAATATGACTCACGCACAATCACCCTCGAAAATTGTTTTTACACTCACTAACGATGACGTCAGTAATTTCAACTTCCACTCACAATTTTCTGCTCACGTTCGCTTCCCTAATTTATACCTAACCACAGTTTAACAAAATTTAGGCAACATGCAATTTCTGTTTTTAGTATTATTTTCCTGCAAATAAAAATTTGTTTGAAAAAATATATGAGGTAAATTCTTTAAAATTGTATAACTTTTTTTTCAAAATTAGGAATAACGTCCTTTTATTAAGAAAAAGTATATGATTACTTCTTGAGTACAAAAAGTTATAAATATAAGTTAATAAAATTGTTATTTTCTTTTAAGTAAATAATTACTTTGTTATTGAGTTCATGCTTTCTGGTTTAAATTTAAAGAATTGATTACAATACTACTTGCTTTTTTGACTCTATCGTTGGAATGAGTTTGGTATTGCAGTTACTAAATTTGGCAATGAGATATGTAAGCAAGTGTGGACATCACCTTCTTTTTGGAATGTGTAATTTTTTCCTGGGTAGTCAAGACCAGAAATAAACAGCAAACTTTAATTAAAAACAATAACTAGTTATACGGTCGATATTATGGATCAATAGGATATTTTGATAAATCTCCCTATTTAAGACATCAGCAATTTCAGATATTGTGTTAACCACAAAACAGGATCAGTATAATTGCCTATAGTGTAGAGTATATTGCCTATAGTGGAACTAAGCAACTAATTATTTTTTAAAATTGAAAATTAACAATCTACTACGCATGCTATAAGGGTTGGCTATTTATTTTATTTAAACAAGCCATTTCCAACGCTCTCTTCTAAAAACATTTGCACTTTTTTATAATTTTTATTTTCTTATTAGTATTATATGCATAATTGTTTTCAACTATTTATCGAATATGAGTATGAAGTATTTAACGAGTCAATTTTATAATGACCCGATATGACAAAAAACTCATATTTTGACACCCTCTGCTTATTTTGATTATCAAATAATATTTTTAGAGTTTAGTAAATTCAAAAAAAAAAAAAAAAACTAAATCATTGCATGCCTTACTTCATTAAATTCATGTCTTTGGCATTTCTTCTTTGCCACCTTAACGTATGCTTTATGTAATACTAAATTAATATTAATCATACTCTAATGTTAAACTTTAATAAACCTTTTAATTTTTCAAAAGTTTGATACAAATATTAATTAGTTCGTTAATTAGCATTAAACCTCAAACTACAAAATGAGAAAAAATACTCCAACTCATTAAACCATTTTTTTTTAATATAATTAAACGTGAACGAAATGTACAATTTTATTTTTAAACCCTTTTTTTATACTAAAATACTGTAAAAAATAACTAACCACCAAAAACATAAATTTGTGTAAAGTATAAAGTGTTTTGTTTTTTGACAAGTTATCTTTTGCGTTATTTTTCTTTAATGAAGTTAATTAGCGGCTCTTGGAAATCGTTACAAATTGTTAAACAAATTGAATCGATAAATTAAGTGTATATTAAAAATAAATTCTTTATACTTCGCTTAGTACCTGTCTAAGAAAAAAAAAGTTGGTTGTCATGTTATAAAGTAGACAGACAATATAAACAGATTAATAGCGATTACTACTCTCACTTTTCCCTGTTACCTTTCACCTTTACTTTTGAAGCTCATGTTCTCCGAAATATTGCAAAATTACCAAATATTCAAAAAACTTTAATAAAATCGGACAAATTACACTAAAAATATTTTATATATAAAAATACAAAAGTTTACTTCGTTAAAATCATTTTGTGCATTGCACGAAAACTTTGTAAATACCCGAGTAAAAAATATATTATATAATCTTGTATAATTGAGGCAGTTTTGTACAATTTAATATAGTGAAGTATGACGTCACGTATAGTAAGAACACATTCTATTTGCCTTTGTAATTTTTCCCAGAACGGCATATTTAATTGTATTTTACCATATACCAGACGTTGTAAGACGGGAAATAGATAATTGGAGTAGCAAAACAAAATAAATATATTTGATTAAACAAAAAAATGTATTGCCAATGTAAAAAAGAAAATTTTTAGTTGTCGAAAAGTGAGGTTTTTGTTTTGAAATCCGTAACATCTTTTTAAATTATAAAAATGAATAAGGTTATGACCCCGAATTCTATATATTTTCGGTACGCTAATTTTAATGGCGTATTTTATTTTTCGATTAAAATACTTTAAAATTTAACGCATGTAAATGCAGATTTAAACATATAATGTTTTTGAAATGCAATCAACCAGATGCCTTTCCGCTGAAATGTAAAAACAATCCCTGTAGAGTCTTCTGCCTACAGCGAGCGAGGAGAATAAAAACACAACATTGTGCGTTGATGTTTTGTTCGTAACATTCTCCATATGGGCAATTCCATGTCAAATCAACCAATGGGTGTACACTACCTTTTCCAAATTTTATGATTTTTCGTAGGAATACAGATAATTACAGAACTAAAATAAATGCAAAGTTTGAGGGCACTGGCACTTCTGGATCCGGAAATATGTGGTCTTAAAAATCGTAAAAAAATGTTAAAATTTACAAAGTTTTACTTACTTAATTGTAATTTTCTTAAAAAGCATTATAGGTACGCAACTCATCAAGGTCGCATTTGAAAGGTTATTAAATTACATTTAATTTGATATACAACATGATTTTTTTTTTCGGAAAGGTCAAAGGTCACATCTTTTGACCTATAATTCGGGAGGCTATATCTTTAAAAACGATATTTTTAAAAATCTGAAAAAAATATATGTTTAAGATTGGTTCCTTCCCTAAAGTTACGAAAAATTTCAGAGTGAGGGTATTCTTGGATCCAGAAATATTAATCACATAGTAAAGGTAGATATTTAACAAGGGAATTAAAACTATGTAGCATAAAGAGCCTGCCAGCGGTGGGCTGTTTGTATTTTTCTCGCTGCGTTTGTTTCGAAAATCTATTTTTAACCTATTTCATGGTTTTACCAACATGTTGCACATATGTTAATAAAAACAAACATACTTTGATTACTTAATAAAACTATTATATGGCAAATCTTGTTTAAAATTTGTAGACATTTTATTTAAAAAGATATGATGTATGTAGTTCATGTGTCATCTAGATTTTAGTTTTCCATTTTCTTTTATTTGATATCAGTCTTAGAAAGGTCCCTGTATGAAGCAAATTTAAGCTGAATTCGATTTTTTGTATTATGCAAAAAACGCAAATCTTTGTAATGTGAGATTGACAGCTTGACAAAAACACAAGTCTATTAATTTTTAATGCGTTATAACATATACAAATATCATCGTAATCGGCGCTAACCTATGTACGTGCTCTTTGTGCTATATAGTTTTAATTTGCTTGTAAAATACCTAACTTTACTATATATTTAATATTTCTGGATCAAAGAATGCCTCCACTCTGACATTTTTCTTAACTTTAGGGAAAGAACCAATCTTAAACATACATTTTTTCAGATTTTTAAAAATATCGTTTTTAAAGATATAGCCTCCCGAATTATAGTTCAAAAGATGTGACCTTTTGACCTTTCAAAAAAAAAAAAATCATGTTGTATATCAAATTAAAGGTAATTTAATAACCTTTCAAATGCGACCTTGATGATACGTAACTATAATACTTTTGAAGAAAATGATAATTAAGTAAGTACAACTTTGTACATTTTTATAGTTTTTTCCGATATTCAAGACCTCATATTTCCGGATCCAGAAGCGTTAGCCAACCTAAATTTTGGATTTTTCTTAGTTCTCTGATACACTTTAGTCCTGCCAAAATTCAGCAAATTTGGAAACAGTGATGTAAAAAACAGCCATATTTTAAGTTGAGTTGAGATGGTTCAACGCATTTACATTTTACATTTTAAGGTATAACGCTATTTCAATTATTTCGGTAACGGTGTTGTATATATGTCAATACGGGATTTTATATATTTCAGTAACGGTATTTTAAAGATATTGATATTTCAGTTATCCCAACAAAAAATAGTGCTGACCCCGAAGCGCTTCCGGAAAGCATTATTTAATTACGAAGCACTTCCAAAGCAAATCCAGAAGGCATGATTTTTGTTCTCGATGTCGGCATTTGATATGTCTCTTTTAGGCAGGTGAAAAGCGCTTCTTTCATGTGCTCTTAGAACAATAATTCATGCCATCTTCGGCAATAATGAAGCGCTTTTTTTGTATGTTGACAACATTAATGCTTCATGGTATGCATCCTTTATTGCTTCATAGTAAGAATTAGAAACTGCTTCAAAGAAGGCATGTTGGGAAGCACAACAGAATGCCTTCCCTAATTGCTTTATTGTATACAAGGCAGTGAAGAGCTATTTTGGAAGCATATAAATATATATACTGCTTACCAAATCCAGGTTATTTTTTGCTGGGATATCGGTAACGTTATTTTACGGTATTTTAATAATTGCGGTATTTTAGTAATTACGATAGTCAGTTAAAAGGGTTTTGAATCGACAACGGTATTTTAGCGTTATTGCCTCTCATCCCTGGAAAAACATACTAAATATTGCTTCGTATATGATATTTATTTTATTACGTGAATTCATTTATATTAACTCATATATCATTGACTTAGAACAAATGCAGTTATTGTAGCAATATATATTCAAGTATCGTTGATTTAGAAAGAAACAATTGTTATTTGTTAACGTTTTTATTAGTTTTTTGTTTTTATATACATCGAGATTATTTTTATGTTATTTATGGCGAACTTTCAACCTGCGTATATTTACAAAAATAAAGCAAATTAAACATATTAGCTAGGTTGATACTATTATCAAGAAAAGCTAGAGCCTTAAAAAAGCTAGAGCCTCCAAAATAGGCAGAGCTTTAACAAAAAACCTATTACTATTCAATTTTACTCCATTCTTGTCTTCCTAGTAATTGACAGTTATATTTTAAGTCTCAGAATCTAAAACTGATTTTTTTTTTATAAAATCTTATAACTGTTATAAATTAAAATAGACTCCCCGATAAAAAAAGTTCCGATATAATCATATACGATTATATATAGTAAATCACATATAACTAAATATCACATTTCATCTGATTCGAAAAATGGCATACATAACCTATTCTCATGGTATCTCATGGGATCTAATCTCATATAGTTTGATCCAAAAAATGGGTCTACCAAATATTCTCGTATTTGTGTGGTAGATCACAATCTGTTTACCATGGCAGTAATGAGTCTGATAGTTGCCCAGTATCCAGGGGTGTGCCACAAGGCTCCATACTTGGTCCTCTTTTATATGCCATTTATTCGAACGACTTGCCTGGCCAACTTAGACATTGTGGAATTCAGATGTATGCCGACGATGTTCAACTCTACATCAGTTGTGGCCCCACTGCATTCAGTGATTGCATAGACAAGTTAAACTAGGATCTTGACAGGATACACAATTGGGCATCAATAAATGGCCTTTGTTTAAATGCTAAAAAATCCAAAGCAATGATGATCGGTAAACCAAAACAATTCCCACCTTCACTACCACCAGTCAAAATTAACAATTTAATTAGTGCATTAGTTGAAACTGCCAGAAATCTTGGGGTACACACAGAGAAAAATGTAGCTATTTGCCAACTCAAATTCGGTTATTACGCCTTTCAGTCGGTTGGTACAACTTAACGTTCGTTTTCATAACAAAGTTCGGTTAATTCAACTGAATTTTAGTTGCAACAGCCAAAATATTCAGAAATCGAATTTAATTATCATTGCACTAACTGAATTTATTAGTTGTTACTACTAAAATACACTTTTCAATTCGGTTGGCACTTTATTTCTCTGTGTGTAATATTCAATAAAAAACTAGATTGGTCAGATCACGTTAACACAACCTGTGGTAAGACAATTGGAATGTTACGTATTTGTGGATGACTCAATATTACACACCCTTAAATATTCGTATGTTATTAGCGAAAACTTATTTGCTGCCAACATTATTGTTTGGTTCTGAACTTTACTCAAACTGCGATTCCGTAAGTAAAAGGAAACTAAACGCTACTTTTAACAATATTGCCGGATACGTGTTTGGACTAAAACGTTTTGCCAGAATTTCAAGCTACTCTAAGCAAATTTATAATATCTCCTTTGATAATTTGTTGAAATGCCGTTCACTTATCTTTTTACACAAAATAATATACACAAAACAACCTTGTTACTTGTATCAAAGGCTCAATTTCTTTAGATCAAAAAGAGGCAAAAAGATAATTGGCATTTAATATCGTAGTGAATTATCAAAGAAACACTTCTATATTAACACTATAAGTCTTTGGAACCATATACCTCATAGCATTATTAATGTAGCTAAATATATTTAAAATAAATTTTTCATTTAATGCCTTGTAAAATTAAATTTGTTTAAGATTAAATTTTGTCGCATTAAATTTTGTTAATTTTAAATTTATATATATTATTATGTAACATTATTTTCCCTGCGCTGTTAAAAGACGAGAACTTGTTGCACTGGTATGCTAAATAAAATAAATATGATCAAATTATATATATTTTGATACAATTTTATCTAAGTAGATTTTTTAATTAAAAAGAAATTAATTTTAAGTTATTCTTGATCTTATTTTATTTTATTCTTCTTAGTTTAAACGAGCTTAAGATCATTTATTTAGTAATTATATATTTCCAATATTTCGTCTCCACATTGATGACTTCTTCTTCAAATTTTAATATTTGTTCCCTGAAGAAGTCACCCAATGTGGAGACGAAATATTGGAAATAAATCATTTATAAATAAATGATCTTAAGCTCGTTTAAACTAAGAAGAAAAATTGAAAATGTTTAGAGATCAGTAGTTTTTATTTTAATCCAATTAAGTATTAATTGTAGTTCTTTTATGAAACATATAAATATCAATTAAAAGAAATAATGTTAAATCTTAAAAATGATGCTTTCTATGAAGAAAATAAAATTTTTTTTCACAAATTGTTTAAATAGAAGACTTGCAGATTTAGTCAAGAGCAGAAATAAACAGCAAACATTAATTAAAAATAATAACTAGTTATACGGTCGATATTATGGATCAACACGGCATTTTGATAAATCTCCCTATTTAGTACATCAGCAATTTCGAATTGTCCAAAACAACTGTTTTGTTAACCACAATGTATATTGTCTATAGTGGAACTAAGCAACTATTTAATTTTTAAAATTGAAAATTTAGAATCCATTACGCATGTTATAAGGAATTGCTGTTTCATTTATTAAAACAAGCTATTTCTAACGCTCTCTTCTAAAAACACTTGCACTTTCTTATAATTCTTATTAGTTTATAGAGCAATTCCATATGAAAACGATCAAAATTGGCAAATTTTTGGACGACCCCTCTCCGATTTTAAAATAAATAGTCTCAATCGATTGCCCAGCAAAAAATAATGTACCTACATATTTTTTTTTTTTTTTATAGTGACTGGTTTAGTGGTGGTGTGCACCACTGTCATGTGACAAAATTGAAGAATTCTTCATAAGGTCCCTTTCAATGAGGTCCCTTATGAAGAATTCTTCAATTTTGTCACATGACAGTGGTGCACACCACCACTAAACCAGTCACTATAAAAAAAAAAAAAATATGTAGGTACATTATTTTTTGCTGGGCAATCGATTGAGACTATTTATTTTAAAATCGGAGAGGGGTCGTCCAAAAGGTGATCGCTTTCAAATGGAATTGCTCTATAATAAAATTATATGCATAACTGTTTTAAACAATTTAATGAATATGAATTAGTTGGGTCTATTTTATAATTACCCGATATGAAAAAATACTCATATTCTGACACCCTCTACTTAGTTTGATTATCAAAATAATATTTTTAGAGTTTAGTAAATTCAACAAAAAAAAAACTAAATCATTGCATACCTTACTTCATTAAATTCATGTCTTTGGCATTTTTTCTTTACCACCTTAACGTATGCTTTATGTAAATACTAAATTAATATTAATCATACTCTAATGTTAAACTTTAATAAACCTTTTAATTTTCAAAAGTTTAATAGAAATATTAATTAGTTCATTAATTAGCATTAAACCTCAATCTACAAAATAAGAAAAAATGCTCCAACTCATTAAACATTTTTTTAATATAATTAAACGTGATCGAAATGTACAATTATATTTTTTTAGACCCTTTTTTATACTAAAATACTGTAAAAAAATAACTAGCCACCAACAACATAAATTTGTGTAAGTACTTTAGCGATTTGTTTTTTGATAAGTTATCTTTTGCGTTATTTTTCTTTAATGAAGTTAATTAGCGGCTCTTGGAAATCGTTACAAATTGTTTAACAAATTTAAGTGATAAATTAAGCGTATATTAAAAATAAATTCTTTAATACTTCGCTTAGTACCTGTCTAAGAAAAACAAAAGTTGGTTGTCATGTTATAAAGTAGGCAGACAATATAAACAGATTCATAGCGATTCCTAATCTCACTTTCACCATTCACCTTAAGCCCTCATTAGTTGTTACTTTCTGTTGCCGTTCTGTGTCGTTCTATTCTGTAGGTAATATTTTGTAATTACTTTTTCTGTGAGAGGAATCAGCTGTTTTAAAAAGTAAAAGAAACTCAAACCAAAAACATTCAAATCAGGGATGATAAATGCGATTTTAAAATAGTACCAACCTGAATATAAAATAGTACTTTTTCGGCATCACAAGTATAAAAAAAAATTTAAATGTAAATTAACAAACAAATCTTTGTACCCTCCAAAATGAACAATTACAAATGAAACAACAAAAATATATTAAAAAAAAAATATCTTAAAAGCTGAAAACAAAATTTTGAGGTGAAAAACTTTTTTGGATGTAAAAAATAAATTGTGTCGTGAAAAATATTTTTGAGGTAACAAAACTATTTTTGAGGTGAAAAAAAGTTTTTGTGGAGAAAAAAAAATTGGGGGTGAATTTTAAATATTATTCACCTCTTAGCGTCTGGTGGAAAAATATGACGTTATATTTTATACACCAGACACTACAATGAATTCTAATAATATACAGTCCATTATACACCAATTTGTATGGAAAATTTAGAGGTACTTTAACATTCTCACACATTACTTTTGGACCGATTTTGATCATTTTCAATACCAAACTTTTCGGAAAAATGTACATAAAGCTTTGTAAAGCAGTGCGTACTAAGAAAATTAGCCGATATTGATTTAAAAAATTTTTAAATTTTGAGATTTTTTGTTAAATTCAGCAAATTTTTAATATTTTTTGAATGTGCTATTAATATCTTGCTGTATTGAATTACATTTCTCACAGTTTTTTGCGAATTCAATCCTTGTGATTGGTAGCAAACAAATTCAATTTCACATTTTTATAAGATTTTTATTATTTACTTTTTTGTAAAATCAAAATTAGTTAATAATAATTATAACCCTTAGAGATTGAATTCAATAATTGGTTTAATCGATTAATAAAACTCCAATATAATCATCTGTAATCAGTCGCACTCAGTGAAATCATGTGATTTAATTCACAGCGTTTGGTTCCGAATTAATTCATTGTTCATATGGGACTGCAAATCGAATTAATAATTATTGAATTTTAAAGGCACCAAGAAATTCATACATAGAAAAATTTGTAAATCGTACTAAATGAGTCATAGGAGTATCATGGTACATCTGAGGTTCAAATAGTACCATAAAGAGTACTATAGTACCAACTTTATCATCCCTGATTCAAATATTGAGAAAAAGATTTCACAACAAACCAATACATACGCACTTTAGGCTGTCACTTAACGTTGAATTCTATTATCAATAGATTTGTCCGCAACAGAACAGAACGAAAAAGTGAAAACTAACCACACATACAGACTTCAATTGAACAGAAACAAAACAGCTGATTCGTAACAGAACAGAACGTACAAACTAAAGGGTGAATTAGCCAAGCGTAAACGTAAACGTATCTCGGTGTACGAAATTTAATAAGTCAAATAAGAATAGAAGACATTTTGTGTATCTTGTTGTTTCATTCATATGCATTTAACATAGAGAAAACGTAAACGGACAACAAAATTCTATTTTGATTAGATTTTCTTGTGTTTTTACGTATTCTATATGTTTAATGAATATGAATGAAACAACAAGATACACAAAATATCTTCTATTCTTATTTGACTTATTAAATTTCGTACACCGAGATACGTTTACGTTTACGCTTGGCTAATTCACCCTTAATTCTGCCTTTGGAGTTTTTAGCTTTTTTAAAATATTTTTTTGTTTGGTTTTTTTTTCAAAACAAAAATAAAAAAATTAAAGAAATTAGTTTTTCTATTTGTATTAAGAATTTAATTGTTTTTTTTATATTAATTGAAATATAAAAAAACAATTAATGTGTGAGTTGTTGGTTAGTTCGGTTAAAGATCATGAATATTTTTCCATATTAACAGAAAAATTATAATTTTATTTGTGATAATTTACTTTAATTAACAGAAAAAACAATTAGAAAAAAGTTATTTGACACCTGCATGAATGGAGTTAACTTTCTAGCCCGCAACGGCCTTCATCAACATTCTTCGTGCCTTAAAGTGTTAAATTGTAAACATCATCTATTTAACTCAACTAGTTAGGTTAAAAACATGCCGTAACTTAGTTTGAGTATGACGAAATTTACTGCGAACTTATTTTCTATAAAGCTATGTTCAGTTGTTAATTACACAAGGGAACAATGGTTCTGTTGATTAAGAACTGAATATTGTTTTTAAGGTTATTTGGGACGCTGAATCCAAATCTGCACTTGGTTTTTTTCTATCAGCTCGACTTTTCGAGATATACCGTTATGTTCAAAATTAAGGCACTTTCGCTACATATATTGGAATAACTTGAAAACGGTTCACCATATTAAATTAAAAAAAAAAACCGAAACTCGCAAACAATATTCTCTTTAAGCCGTGCTTACATTGTTTTTAATTTTCCAAGTAGTTTTAGAGATATCGTTCAAGTTTTGAAAAAAAAATTAAAATTTTTTAAAAAAAAAAAAATTTTTTGTTCTTTAAAAATTCCTAAAAAATAAAAATGGGACAAAAATCACAGTTTTGGTCTAGAAACAGTTAGTTAAATATATTTTGAATGAAATGAGCTTTATTTCATTGCAATCGGTGCACAACTTTGATTTTGTTCACGATTTACTGAATAGATATAAATCGCGATTTCCATACAAAAATAACAACTTCTGATTTTGTTCATTTCTATCAGCTATACTTTTTAATTTAACACAAAAAGAGTATTTTAAAGAAAAATAAAAAAAATTTAATACACAAATATTACAATGTAATTACAACTCATCGAAAAATTTTCTTTTATAAGATTTTCTTAAATAATATTGTTTAGAGGGATTATTTTTAATGCTCCAGCAATAGTCCGCCATCATATGCTCTGTTACGGTAGTATGAAATTGTTGTTTCTTGGGTTAACAGATTTTTTTGCTTTAATCGAGAAGCAAGAATTTCAGATGCTTTTTTAGAGAGTCCAAGGTCTCTCACTAAATCACTAAGCTCCTCCTGATTAAATTGCTCGCGTTCAGAAGAAATATCTAAATGGAAGTCATCTGATCCACATTCAGAAATTGGTGAAGGAACATTTTGTCGTAAGTCGTGAAAATTGTGTGTAGATGTAGATGGTTGTGGTTCTGAATCCTCACTAGAGTACAGGACTGGTTGGGTAATAGACAACACGTTAGGATAAAGCCATTTAGACCGGTTTGTTTTATTAATGCCTGTTATGTTGACAGCGCAAAAATAACAATCATCATAATGATTCGAAGGTTCCCGCCAGATCATTGGTGTTTTATACTTGAACTGGGTCCGTTGCTTGTTTGCCCATAACCTTAAATACTCTACACAGTTTTTACATACAGTATTAGGAATCCAGTACTTGTCATGGGTTTCCATGGTAAATCCGAAGTAGTCAAAATAAATTTTTTTAATAAAATCTGACACACTTTTTCTATTTTTTATAAACGTGTATTCGACACATATGTTACTAAAATAGTTGGGATTGATTTTACAGGTGTTTCTTGACGTAGTCATAGCCCAATTTTGACATATATTTCAAAGTAACACAGTTTTCAATAAATAAAACAAGGGATAAAAATCAAAAGTTTTTTGTGTTCACTAATGAAATGTTCTAGGTTAAAATATTTTAATATTTTTTGTCGTTATACTTTTCGCTTTCGTAAACACTTGTTGAATGAGAAAAATTGGTTGAATGAACCCATATAAATACTTCGTAGTTTTTACTGAAGTACCTAGAAAAACTTATATCCACAATTTTATTGACAGTCACTTATGAATGAACACATGTGTTAAGGGGAATTTCTTTAAAAAATCATCCGTTACCAACGGTAAACCACACATCAATAAAAACAAGTGCACTTTTCTTTTGTCTCTTTAATTGACTGTGAACTGACTAGGTGTCATAAAGGAACAATAAAATTTATAGGCGTTATGAGTTTGCTACCGCAACCATAAAAATGAAATAATCTTTTTTTATTACTTAATTTTTTAATTCTTAGAATCATAAAAAACTAACTTATTACATACAAACACTTACACATTAGAAAATGTTATTTTTGTATGGAAATCTCGATTTATATCAATTCAGTTAATCATGAACAAAATCAAAAGTTGTGCACCGATTGCAATGAAATAAAGCTCATTTCATTCGAAATATATTTAACTAACTGTTTCTAGACCAAAACTGTGATTTTTGTCCCATTTTTATTTTTTAGGAATTTTTAAAGAACAAAAATTTTTTTTTTTTTAAAAAAATTTTAATTTTTTTGCAAAACTTGAACGATATCTCTAAAACTACTTGGAAAATTTAAAAACAATGTAAGCACGGCTGAAAGAGAATATTGTTTGCTAGTTTCGGTTTTTTTTTTAATTTAATATGGTGAACCGTTTTCAAGTTATTCCAATATATGTAGCGGAAGTGCCTTAATTTTGAACCTAACGGTATATCTCGAAAAGTCGAGCTGATAGAGAAAAACCAAGTGCAGATTTGAAATCAGCGACCTCAAATTAGTAAAAATTTGCTATAAATTTCAAATCAACACAAAAAAAGTTCAATTTTGTTCCCTTGTGTTATTACCACAGTTGCCAGTTCAACTAATTACAAGTTACAATATAATGTTACAATCTAAACAATCCGGAGTAGGGTTCCCAGCTATGAAATCGACAAAAAAAGTACATCGAGGGGAAAAAAGCAATACAATTAAGAAGAAAAAACAATTTTTTATAAAAAAAAATCATTAAATTCAGAACAAAAAGTAACAGAATTCAGAAATGCATTTATTTTGCACCTTAAAAACGAAATTTTCTCAAGAAAAAACATTTTTGGACTTTCCTTCCTATCCTAAATTATATAAAAAATCGAAGAATTGATTTTTTAAATAAAATAAAATAGATTTTCCAAAATGTTAAAATTTATATGTAGTTAACCATTGAACGGGTAAATTAATAATTTTTGTTCAATTGGACATAATTTTCTCACATTTGTCGATGCATTAAATGAAAAGAAACTTGATAACATTTTGTCAGTAAATTATAGAGAAACAAATTAAAAATTGTATATAAATTTTCCATTTAATGAGTTTTACAAAATCGTCAGTTTATCATACATATTTCCCATCAAAAATCGTTAAAATGGAAACAAATCGCCAAAGCTGACAGCGCTGAGCAGATGTGAGGCATATTTACAGGGAATTTCAAATAACGTGCATTTGCTTTTTCTTACTCTGTACAAATTTTTTGCTATTAAATAA
>CM037852.1:191122248-191148220 GCA_021234595.1 Delia radicum
TTCGGTAACGATATTTTAAGGGTATTGGTATTTTAGTTATATCGGTAATGGCATTTTACAGCCGTACTATATAAATTATAAAAAAAAGGTTTTACAATAAATTTGAACACATATTTATATAAAAAAATGTTTGAATGTTCTAATACGTCATTTAAAACAAAATTTTAAGGTTTTTTGTTAATATTCGGTATGGCACGAAATTAAAAAAATTATCCACTTTTGTGATTTAAAATCGACTTTTTGTCTTTTATAGTAAGGGCCACTAAGTTTGACATTGATACGATATACTCATTTGTTGCTTTTTTCGATTGG
This sequence comes from Delia radicum, assembly GCA_021234595.1. Taxonomy (NCBI): domain Eukaryota; kingdom Metazoa; phylum Arthropoda; class Insecta; order Diptera; family Anthomyiidae; genus Delia; species Delia radicum. The sequence goes on from CM037852.1 coordinate 191,122,561, forward strand.
AAAGCCGAATATGTTATTTAGTATAATTTAATTGAATCGGGAAATTATAGAAATTGGTCTATGAAAATTAGTTGCTTTTGTAGAAAATTTCTTTGAATTTTGTCTATCTTAAATACTTAACTTAAATTCGCAAAAAATATATAAAATATTAAATTACTTCTCCCTTATATTAACCCATTTATTAATTTTCCATTGAATAAGAATTAATAAAATTGTGGCCTTCATCTCATAACAGAGATTTGATAATATTGGTACCTTATATTCGTATTTATTAGTCCAAAATACTTTCAAAATGTTTTAGAAAAATTCAGTTTAAAAACTTTCTTAACTCTTGTGAATATATAATTTTTCTTTAATAAAAAAACTTATTATCATTTATATTAGCAACAATTGCTTAATGTTCTATTTAATATTCTTCATCTCAGCTTTGTAAATTTAATGACTGTTTGTGATTATTACATAACACAGATATACACATCCAACAGCAACAAAGACAGCAACAAAGACAGCATTGACAACATTAACAAAAACAAAATCACAAGTACTCATTATTTGCATTAAAAAAGCTTTACTTTAAAGTCTTTACAGATTTTGACTTTAATTGATACTTTTTATGGTACTTATTGTTTAAATTGCTCTTTATTTCCTTCTTCTACCCTAAATTTTATTTATGTTTTTTGTAGCTTCTTGTATTACAAATGTTTAACCTATTGCTACTTACATAAACAAAGTATCAAGACACTACAGTGTTGTTTTCGTTGTCGGGTATTATGTTTGAATAACAAAAAAAAAGAAAAGATTTTTGCTTGTATTAAAAATAATTATTAGTATGTTCCATTGATAACAGAGATGTTAACATTTGTGTGTGTGTTTTGGAAAAACCCAAGTAAAAAAAATTATACATAGTCTTTTGTTTTTTATTATTAGAGTTTTATAATTAGAGTTTTGCATGGGAATTCTCGGTAAGGGATTCCCTGTGACTTTTTTTGTACTATTATAAATGAATATCCTATTTCTGACAGTAGAAATTCAAAATTCTATAAACGGATAAGATTTTTGAAAAATCCTGATTTATAAAATTATAAAAATGTTCAAAATGTACCTGAAAATGACCTAGAAACTCTACTTCTACACATTTTTATAGTTTTTTTTTATTTTGGCGAAATTTAGTAAGAAAATAATCGGCACTGGGAATAATAGCAATGGACAGTATTTAAATATAATAGCAATTTATTTAATGAAAATGCAATCTGAAGTTCAAAGTCACACTATAACAAATGACTTAAATCTGTTTTGATATATTTGAAGTATTTTCTCTGATATAGCAATTGGTAACCTAAATTTAGAATATACCTTTGGGTATAAAACACTAAGGCTAAGCCTTCCGTCCTCACACCTATTTTTGTTACACAACTTATAAACTGTTGTTGGGGTGTATTTTTTCTGCAGTGCTATCAGAAAGTGGGACAATTTTTTAAAACCAAACGTCAATTAGCGAATTCGATGCTTAAACTATAATAAGTATGAAAAAAGCTATAATTGTAACAATCAATATTTAATTAAAAGACATTAAAAATTCAATTTAGCATTTTTCTCAGCTGCTGAGAGATTTGAGTTTTTTCTCTTTTCCTAATCAGTCTGGATGAGTCTATAAATATATTTTAATGAGCATATTCGTATTTTTAACAGAAATAAAAACGGAATGCTGTTATTTTGCTTAAAATGTAAATTATATTTAAAATTATAAAAATAAAATGATTGAGCTGACAGGGCCTCGAGCTCAATCATTTTATTTTTATAATTAAATTGGAAAGGTCGAATAAAAAACAACTACAATTTATATTTAAAATATTTAAAATTGTTTGATCTAAACCAAAGCATTGTAAAAACTTACCAATAACCTGGAGATAATAAGATTTTTCATAATAATTTTTAATTAATTAGTAATAAGATTTAGCTATTTTGCAAACTGAAATTCAGTTAATACGACTGAAATTCGGTTATCACGAATTTCAGGCGGTTGTCACAACTTAACTTTAGTTTTTACAACGAAGTTCATTTAATTCAGCTGAATTTTATTTGCAACACCAAAAATATTCTAATGTAAAATCGTTGTACTAACTAAATTTATAAGTTGTTACTATTCCGATTAAAATAGTAAAATCCAAATAACAGGTTGCAGAACAACTTATATTGTATTATAGCAGGTTCTAATTTCTGTTCTGCAACTGGTTCTTTTTATATGGAGTTTGTCCTATTTGCAATAGGTTCCTTACCTCCAAACAAGAACAGGTTGCTTTAGTACCGGTTCTAAGAACCAGTTATAGAACTGGTTCTGGAAGAGTGACACCATAAATTTCGATTACCAGGAACCTGTGCTAGAGCCGGTTCCATGTAACCGGTAGTAAAGAAGTTGTTCTAGAACAGGTTTTAAACATTTTGATGGGTTGGCACTTTATTTCTATGTGTGTATAATTTTAAATGCTTGGTCAAATGAAAGAGTATTTTTAAAGGAAACTCTGTTAATTTAACCTGCTATTAGTTGGGCAGGAATTCCTGGATACCGGAAAATTAAATCTGTATTCCACTTTCCCGGGAAATGATAAATTGTGGAAAAAGAAAAACCCCAATTGTAATATGATATTCTTTTAATTACCAAAAATTTTAATATTTTAATTTTTATGTTTTCTTCTGAATCTTTAAAAAAAAAAAATCTAATCAGCTATAAAATTGCCATCTGTCTTACAACTAAAAGTTATGCCATATAACATACACATAATATTTCAAACAAATAAATATAAAAAAAATATATTAAAATAACCATTTTTACATGAAATTTAAAGTAATTTTCTTCTAAACATCAGTTTCTTAAAGTTCTTGATTAAATTCAAAACCTCCTCTATTTAGTATCTTAATCGTAATTATATTAAATGTCTTATAAATCCTGTTTTAATTGAAATAAAAGGCAGGAGTTAACACTCCCATTGTCTGCACATGCTACACAACAAAGATTTTGTATTCAAAGAAATTAAGTGTAAGGACTGAAATTATATTGATTGCATCATGTACACTTAAAAAAAGTAAGCTGAAAATATTAAGCTTAAACTACTAAAACATTGTGGGATAGAAGTAAATGTAGTTTTCGTTTTAAGCAACAAACTTTAAAAACTTTTAAATTGCAAAATAGTTGCAATATTCTTTATAAGCTTCTAATTATTTCTCTCTCTGTAGCTGAATAAATGCTAACAGAATTTTTTTTCTTTATTTCTATGCAAAAAATAAATATTTGTATACTCGTTGACCTCATTACAAATAACATTTTTTAAGTGTACTGATTCTTAAGAATATTGTTAAACAGATATAAGAGCATTGTATGCACATTAGGGTTATAACTTTTTTTAGATTTTTTTGCATTTATAAAAATTGGTATATTATAGTCGAATAGGATACAAAAACTATGAAGAAATACGTTTCTATTTACAGGAATGAATTTTTTAATAATTTTTTTTTTTTTTAATTTTTAATAAAAAATATAATATTTTCATATTATTTTTTATATGTATGCCCAAAAAGAATAGAATCGTAATTAACGACTAGGGGTGGAGTGAAAGTTTCTTGCCACATGCGAAATTTTTATTTATTTTTTTAATTTCAATAAAAAATGTTTATTATAATTAATGTAAATAAATTTGATTCTAAATATTTCGGCTTACGCAAAAATTTCAATTTACCTAGAAATGTCATAAAAGTTATGTTATGAAATTGAATTAAGTAACTTGTTAAAAAATATTTTTTTTGTATTAATTTAGAAAATGAATTTGATGGATGACGTTTTTTTATAGCAAAATGACCCAAAATAATGTTTTTCGTTAACAATACAACATTTCCCACATCGTGGCACTATGCCAAAAACTTGATTATAGCCCTAATGCATATAGTGTTAAAAACTGTTAAGAAATTTCATTCGAAACTAAGAAAAACAATTATTTTTATGAATTAGTAAAAATACTCATTAGAAAGTTAACATATATTCACATATGGTGTATTTTATAACACTTAAATTATTAGAAAATATGTTGCTTTTATAAAAAATGGTTACCTTCTACTGCATGAAACTACAGATATTACCAAGAGTGTTGGAAAATCCTAAATTTAAACTTGTTGTTTTATTCGAATGATTGTTGTCACAGCCGAAAACTTCGGTAGCAACAACCGAAGCATTGGATTGGCAACAAATAAGGTTGCAACTACCGAGTCTGTTTTCTGCGTGTATAAATTGTGAGCTATTTTGCTTTCTGCAAATGACCAAATTTAAAAATTGAACAGCCAGCTCTGCTATTTTACATTATTAAGTTGTGCAAAAATTTAGTCACAATAATACGATTTAAAAAATTTTAAATATTCCTGTTCACTAAGTCAAAATTAGGTAAAAAAAAAAATTATCTATCACACAACATATTATTGTTTTAACATCGCTATTTTATAACGAAAAATCAAAGTATTAAAACAACTTTATGTCCGATGTGTTATATTTTATACCGATGTATAAAAAAATATGGCTCAAACTAAAATAAAATTAATATATTTTTATAATATATTATGCAGTCTATGACAATCTTAATCAATGTAATTCTGATAAAAACATTCAATTATGTTTGGCGCATGTTTTTTACTCAATACCAACAAATTTATAGGTAACCAGCAAAAAAGTAAAGTGCTTCTTATATAGTAATTAAATGTGCTAAAGTCCCAAAACTTATTTAACAAATTGTGAAAAGCAATCTAATGTAGGCGTGTCCCTATCCGGATTTCATTCCTGCCTAAGGAAATCTTCAGGGGACTTTGTTATTAGAATTTCTAGAGATATTTGTTATGTTAAATCACAAAACTCAATGAGAATTTCTTGTCCTCGTCTAGGAGCGAGATTCAAAATTTAAAATATCAAAGAAAAAACAAAAACAACAACAAAAAATTGTCACAATTGGCTTTGTCATCTTCCAAATACTACTCTGTTTTTTTGACAGACCTAGCAATGTAGTGACGTTTATTCAAGAAAATCAACAATAGAAAATCATATGTTTTCTATTAGTGTCAGTTACATTTAAATTTGCACAAGCACCTGCATATTTGTTATTTAAATTTATTTTCATCGGGATAAACATGTATTGCATTTATAGTAATTAAATGTGCTAAGTCCCAAAACTTATTAACAAATTGTGAAAAGCAATCTAATGTAGGCGTGTCCCTATCCGGATTTCATTCCTGCCTAAGGAAATCTTCAGGGGACTTTGTTATTAGAATTTCTAGATATATTTGTTATGTTAAATCACAAACTCAATGAGAATTTCTTGTCCTCGTCTAGGAGCGAGATTCAAAATTTAAAATATCAAAGAAAAAACAAAAACAACAACAACAACAAAAAAATTGTGACATTGGCTTTGTCATCTTCCAAATACTACTCTGTTTTTTTGACAGACCTAGCAATGTAGTGACGTTTATTCAAGTAAATCAACAATAGAAAATCAGATGTTTTCTATTAGTGTCAGTTACATTTAAATTTGCACAAGCACCTGCATATTTGTTATTTAAAATTTATTTTCATCGGGATAAACATTAATTGCATTTATAGTAATTAAATGTGCTAAAGTCCCAAAACTTATTTAACAAATTGTGAAAAGCAATCTAATGTAGGCGTGTCCCTATCCGGATTTCATTCCTGCCTAAGGAAATCTTCAGGGGACTTTGTTATTAGAATTTCTAGAGATATTTGTTATGTTAAATCACAAACTCAATGAGAATTTCTTGTCCTCGTCTAGGAGCGAGATTCAAAATTTAAAATATCAAAGAAAAAACAAAAACAACAACAAAAAATTGTCACAATTGGCTTTGTCATCTTCCAAATACTACTCTGTTGTTTTGACAGACCTAGCAATGTAGTGACGTTTATTCAAGTAAATCAACAATAGAAAATCATATGTTTTCTATTAGTGTCAGTTACATTTAAATTTGCACAAGCACCTGCATATTTGTTATTTAAATTTATTTTCATCGGGATAAACATTAGGCATTTTTATAGATGAATTTACATAGGATGTTCTTTTTCCTAATTCAATTTTTGAAAGCTATTTAGGCATATAATTTTCTTTGGAATTTGGTTTCAAGCAATATAGGTAATATAATATGAAACTTAAGAACAAACTCCAAGGAAATTAATTTTTCTAAATAACCTTTAAAAAAGTTATTCGTGATAATGAACATCCAAGAATCCAATAGGAATGATTCCTCCCTATGACAAGCCTATATTAAATTCATTGATGAAAATGCTTAATTAAACCACTTTTGGATGCAATTATTTTGGCTGGATAATTAAAGTGCTTGTTTACAAAAAAAAAAAACGGTCTTAAAGATGATTGTTAAAAATGTAGGTACTTTTTAATTTTCCCCGTAAGAAATTCATATACAACTAATTTAGCAAAAAATTAAAAAAAAAATTAAATTTCAGATTTAATTTTCTCAAAAATTTTTGTTCACAATTTATATTTTTTTTTGATAAACTAAGGGCCAATTACTGAATGTCCAGTTAAAATTTAACAAGCAGTTTGATTGAAACTGTATATGGGAAACAACAACATATGTGTCAGTTAAAATCACAGTTAAAGGGTGATCTTTTAAGAGCTTTCAGAAAAAAAAACAATTAAACTTTAGAGAAATGTATGAAAACTTTATTTGGGTCGATAGAACGATCTATATGTTTCAGGATCTATATGTTTCGTCGCTGAACACAATTTTCCGATAAAAAAGTGGTTTTTCAATCCAACTTTGCCAGCGCCCATTTACCAAAAGTTTGCCGTTGTGTTAGGTCGTGTGGCTTCAGTTCTTGCACAAGCTGTATTTTAAAAGGTTTTACACCAAATCCTTCCGCAAAAATTTTTCACATAGTGGAGTGACAAAGGCCCAATTGCTGCGAACGTCGTCGAATCGATCATTCACGGTCATCAACAACACTGGTGGATACATACGCATGCGTGTTGGTGGTTTAAATGTTCAATAATGTAAATTTTGGTGCGAAATTTAGTCACAAGATTCCCAATAGCCGCCACAGAAGGTCGCCTAAACTGACCATAAATTAAAAGAAGTGCACGATGCACCTTCTTAACCGAGCCTGAATTTGGATAATAAAATTCAATAATTTGCAAGCGTTGTTCGTTTGTAAGTCGATTCATGGTTAAATATAGACCAAACTGAACATGTTCAACAGTAACATGTTACACGAAAACAGCTAATCTGCCAAAAACAGTGTTGCCAAAAAGAAAGTTGCTAAAAAAAATCACCCTTTAGTAGCTAACTGAACACTCAGTAATAGGGCCTAAGTAGAATTAATATAATCCAACATTTTGTGCTGAAATTGTGCAATATAGAAAAAAGGGATTTTTTAATATAACCAAAATAGATAATAAAGGGTCCGCCATCTAACGTTTTTTTCTTTCAACTAGTGCTTATTTGTGAATGGTAACACTTAGCTCATGTCTGATTTGACAGATAATTAGTTTTATCCTTCCGCTGAACGAATATGGTTGTGTATACGCTTGAACAACGCTGGGAAATATTGCGACATTACATCAGCCGCAGAGCTGATGTCGTTTGGCCACCTCGGAGCTGCGATTTGACACCGTTGGACTATTATTTGTGGGGTGCCGTCAAAGATAAGTGTTACGCCAACAAGCCAGAGGACAATATTGGTGAAGCCATTGGTGAAATACAGCTGCACACAATCGATAATGTGCTTAATTGGACCGATCGTGTAGGCTACTGCATGGCCAGCCGAGGCAGCCATTTGAATGAAATTATTTTCCATTATTAACTGGAAGGATTGTACTTTCAAATAAAAAAAGAAATTTGAGAAAATATTCAGTAGTTTTTTTTATAGCATTTTCAAAAAAAAAAGTTATTTGGCGGACCCTTTATAAGAGAAGTTTTCATTTTAATAGGATAACCTACCTCCTTCGGCGAAGCGTAACAAATTGATATAATTCTAAAATCCTCAAAGTCCAAACTTTTAATTATGAGGAAATAACTTATCACTATGGAAATGTTGTTTCTTAGTCTCACAACGTACATAACTAAAGGCCACAAATTTCAAAAATCGACCTACATTTACAAAGATACATACCCCAAAAATATTTTTATGCATGATGTAGACATACTTTTCAAACCTGTAACTACACCCTATGCTAATACCGGGTGATCCAATCTGAATAAGTTAAAAGACTAATGCCTCTTTTACTATTTCCAATATGTTTCATACCAATCGGATCAGAAGATTAGTATTGCCTGTTTAATATATTTTTTAGTTTTTCTTTCAATGAGTTGAGTTTTTGTTAAATTAATTGAAGGGATTATTGTAAAAACTTGATAAGCCACATTTTATTTTTGGTTTATTTACGCCATTTAAATTTGGAAAAGATACAGAAATATGAATATTGCTAGACTTTTATACTCCATATACATGTGGTAAGTGTTTAAGCTAAACGTCTTCCAAAAAATTGTTAAAACACGTCTGGAAAACAGCGAAAGCTAGAAATTATACAAATTGGCTTATCAAGTTTGTACAATAATCCCTTCAATTGCTATTTTCTTTTAATTTAAATTGAACTTTAACTAATTTAAATTTAATTCACTCTCATTTTTAATGCTCTTAAAACATGTATTTATTATAATCCGTAGGCTTTAAAAATTTACATAATAATTTTTAGATTTAATTAACTCTTTTCAAAGTCACAGCATTTCAATTTAACTATAATAATTACTAGTATCAAAACCTCAACGAATACTATTAATAACTTTAATTATTACACTCATAGATATAAAATTGTAAAAATAGCAGAAAAAGCTACTAAAAATTAGCTAAAAATTACTTTGCAGAAAAAATTTAGAAGATTTTTTTGCTAAATATTAATAAAAAATAAATCTGTTAAATTTACAAAATTTTAATTTTATTCGATGTGAATTTAAGTTAATTGAAAAAATAGCATATTTTACTCTGTAAAATTAGCATTAAATTTTACCATATATTTGTAGACTCAAAATAGCAAACAAAAACTATTATATTAACAAAAGTGTTGCAATATTTACCTTAGATTTAGTAAAATGCGAATAAAAGTTTATTTTGCTAAAATCAACAGAAATTTTTGCTAACAAGTTGTAGATTTCTGATTTCCCAACGGCAAAATTTTATTCGCATTAAAAAAAAAACTTTTAATATTTAACATTTTTAAATGATTTTTTGGCTACTAATATTTAGTAAATGATTTTGCTGATTGTAATAGATTATTTTATCGCGTTTAATTAACTAAAATTTAACTCAAATATAACTAAATATTGGTAAATTTGATAGATATTTGTGCTATTCTTACATTACTATAAAATTGATACCCATCTCATCAGCAACGCTCAACACGCTTACCTGAAAGGTAAATCAGTTGAGAGTGCGCTTCACGAGGTGGTGGGCTACATTGAGCACGGCCTGAGATATAAGGAGTATACTCTTGCTGCGTTTCTGGATATAGAAGGGGCCTTTAACAACATTAGGATCGAGGCCATTAGGGATTCGCTGGTGGGGCTGGGAGTTAGGGGCTTTCTGGTTGAGTGGATAGTCCGTATGCTTAGCAGCAGGATCATCAAGATGAGTGCAGTGTCTTCCAAGCGGAGATCCTAGCGACCTGGAGGGCGACGGAAGTGATACTGGGTCACATCGTTGGGGGATCTAGGGTGACAATCTATGTCGACAGTCAGGCAGCGCTCAAAGCACTGACGAACTACACGGTGCGCTCGCGCCTGGTCGCACGATGTAGGTGTGCTCTGAGGGAGCTCATGGAGGCATTCACAGTGAGGCTGTGTTACTTTGAGGTTATACGGAAGGGATTCCGCGAAACCGTTAACCAATCATGGAGGGACAGAATGGACTGCAGGGTGTCTAGGGCGTTATGGCCCGCATTAGACGCAGGGGCAACCAAGGTTCTTTGGGACTGGACAGGGAAGGTCTCAGGACTCTTACGGGGTTCCTGACCGGTCATTGTTCTGTCAGGGCTTTCACAAGCAGATGGGACAGGGACATACTGGATTTTTGCAGGCTGTGCGAGGACGTTGAGGAACTGGAGACAGTTGAGCATATAATGTGCCACTGTCCTAGGTTGCAGGGGTCTCAGACAGAAATGGCTAGGAGATAGATTTCACGACGAACTCGGGTGTGTCGCTGGGTACAATCCAGTAGATTTGTCAGGGAGATAGGACGGCTGTTTTTAGTAAGGGGACGATAGGAGCTGGTTTCTGGGGAGTATATATTCTTTCTATCTTTCTTTATATCTATCTTTCAATCTATATTTTCTGTCTATTTCTATTCTTTCTCACCGTTTTTTCTCTGAAGGGATTCACAATGGACCGTATTGGGCTCCGAGTGGAGTTGTGCCCCTGGGCACATAACCCTTCCTAACCTAACCTACATTACTAATATTTAGTAAAAAACTTTGCAAATTTTAGCAGTTATTTTTCCAAGGTCATTTTTAGCTAATTTTAGTAGCTTTTATTGGCTACTTCTACATTTTTATTTCTATAAGTGTATAAATTAAAACAACTAATGGTGCCTGATCTCTACACAAATGAATGAATAAATTCTGAAAAACTTCATAGTTAATACTATATGAAGTCCAACTACTATAACAACTATATTACGCATTACAACTCACAACATTTTTGGCATTTAAACTCATTTACAAAAAACACAATAAAAAGTTAAATATTACAGTAAAGAAATACAAATATATTTTTTAATAATTTTATTTTTTTTTTGTTGAAATGGCAAAGTTGAGTAAGAACGGTTATAAAACAAATTCAGAAAATCTCCACTTGACGGAAATAAAACAAAATTTAATGAAAATAATGACACAAGAAAAAAGAAGTGTTAATTGATAATCAAATAGCAACACATTTAAACACTGAAATAAAACGGATATTAAAAAAAAAAAAATATAATAGTTTGTGGGTTTTTTAAAACTATAAGTTGCAATCAATATTTCGCAATTTTGATGTGCTTTGTTGTTAAGTGGTAATATTGACCTTAATGCATATAACCCTTTGAGACCCAAGCTCGCGATTGTGTGCTTTGATGTAGTCTCCAAATATTTCCAATGCTAATATATTTATTTAGATGAAAAAGAATCCTATTATATTCATAACTAAACTATATTTCATAAAATATGTTTAATTACAGGGAAAGTGTAATATTTTTTAAATTATTTTACGTTAAACTTGAAAAATCAAGATCTTTTTGCATGCAGATTGGGTCTCAAGGGTTAAAGTTTTTATAAAATCAATAATTTCAAAAGTTTTTTTCACAAATATAGTCAGCTAACTATTTTTTTTTTCTATTTGCATTAATTGTTTATTAATTTTCCACATAAAAAACAAGTTGCAAAAAAAATTCAACAAAATCACCGGTGGCGTATGTGGAATATTAATTTTACTTTGTTATTCATCATACGTATGCAGTTGACATCTTTGATATGTCGGATTAAATCATAGCTGTTAAGCAATGGTGAAAAATCGTTATAATTAGTGATTAGATTACTTTTTTTTTTGAAAGGTGACGTAATGATTAAATTACGATTTTTTTCAGTTTCCCACAATCACTAATTGACTACAAATCATCAAAAAGTAATCAGGAGTACTTGTAGTTAAAAGTAAATGAAAACGAACCATAAATAATCAAAAAATAATCCGACGACTTTCAAACACTACTTTTGATTCCTTTTGATTATTTCTAAAGTTATATTGCATTCACACTTATTGAATGTCATTAACAAAGGCAGTGGCGAACACTTTCAGTCCCATGAAGTTCAAACCCGTATTAGATTTTACATATTTATTCTTAACCGGCATATCTTTTATAAGATTATGGTTTATGGATTTTATTATCAGTAACCTGTTTGAATTCTGCTTAAAATCATTTATTTGCAATTGAAAACAACTGCTTTGTGGCGTTTATTGTTTTTAATCCTTATTTGAAATAAACATCTTTTACAAGTTTGATATAACTTTTATTAAAAATAAAAATTATGTTTTTTCGACCTTTAATTGCGCAGTGAATATAAAAATTATTCAACTTACAGGACAAACTCTATATTCTTTATTAGGATATTGTCCTGACAAATTTTGTTTGTTTTTCAAATTTATTAACTGACCACTTTCAAGAATGTGTTGATAGATCTATTTCGGGAATTTTTCAGGGTCCCATCTTCAGAACACGTTTCATGCAAACCTCAAACATTCATTGTGGGCGTTGTGGTTAGCGCGTTGGACTATTACACAGATGGACCCGGTTTCGATTCCCGGTGACGACAATATCAATTAAGAAAAATAATATGTATGAGTTTTCTATCACTTATATGTATCGCTGCGCCCACCTTCGGTGTTCCCATAGCACTTAACCCCACCGAAGTAAAATAATGAATCAGGGCTATGAAACAAAAATCTTCATTAAATTCGCCAACTCTGCATCAGGTGGCGAGCAACAACTGTTCTAAGACTTATATACTCGCGCAATTACAGTGTTGCCATGTTTGAAGCATTTCATCTTTCACCACCTTTAATCTCTCCACTATCCCCTTTCCAAAGAAAGCAACACATTAATTCATAGGAAGAATTTCCTGAGTGTTGCTTCTCTTTAAAAAAAAAAAAAAAAAATTTAAAACTTACCTTTGGTAGATATGCAATACACGCTTTTTGTTTTTATTCTCCTTTGTATTTTTACACTTGCTTTGTTTTATTTAAAAACAAGATGTAAAGGGGAAGTAAACTAAGACCATACTTTGTCTTTTTTACAAAGTTTGATATAATTTTTATTATTTGTTGGGACAATATCCTAATAAGGAGATATAGAGTATGGCCTCGAACTTGAATAATTTTCATTTTCATTATAAAAATTTTTACTCAAGCACGGCCTTGTATTTTCTGGCTAGAGTGCAAGGAAAAACTAATCACAAAAACTCACTGTTACGAAATACTTACAAAAAAAAAAATAAACCAAATTAGCGAAGTAGTTTCTATATTTTTAAAATTTTTAGAAAACCTTGATTAAAGTTGGCAAAAATGTCTATTTTGGCACTATTTGAAGACTTTTATTATACGACCGGCTCTTTCTAATGATTCAAAATAAAGATAAATATTTAGAATACAATGTACTCTTGAAGATAGCGCAATGATATTTTCTGGAACTAATTGTTAAAATAGCATAAAGATACATTTATCAAATGCCTTCTACAAATTATATAAATACATATTTAATATTATGTTTGAGAAAAAGGAATTATAATTTCGTACAATTTGAAAGATTAAACGATTTTTCGCAGACATTTAAAAAAGGAAAAGTTCCAAGTTTGTAACTTGACCCTAATATAAACTGGTTGGATTCATGGCCTTGGCTAGTTTTTAATGTGCAAAAGTTTAGAACTTTTTCAATATAATATATATGCACAAATATTAATAGTTTGTTAACTCTTGCTAGAGAAACAAAAAGTTAAATATACAAATCTTTAAAAATGGTTAAAACGCTAATTTTAATATTTTTAATTGTGGTTTCCTCAAAATTGTGCAGTGATGGGAAAATTCGAAAAACAGATTTTGAATCAACGAAATAAAATCCATTTAAAATACGTGTTGCGGTTCAAACCAAATCGACTTTTTCTTATTTTGTGGTAGTGTGTAATTCACATTTATTTGTATTTAATAATTTTCGAATTGTTTTTCAGAAACTTCAAATAACATTTCAATCATGAAACACTCACGAGAAATTCTACTCATGTACTGTCACTCACGCCGAATGTTTTTATGCTCACGTTCATGCACTCTCTCATCCAAATCTATAACGGGAATACATGGGATTACCATTGTTTAGTTAGTTAGTTTAGTTTAGTTGGTTAGTTTCCATAATTGTACCAATTGTAATTGTGCAGCCATTATAATTTTTGAAAATGGAAATCAAAAGTTTTTTAGTTAGCAATGAAGGACGTGAGATCGGGTGGCAATTGTAAAGTTGTTTCAAAATGGTTTTAAAACATGGGAAATTACTTATAATTTTTTATAACTTTTGTTCTTATGTGGCTTTTATTACACTCTGCATAAAACAGTTTCCCTCCGCTATATCTCGAAATCTAAGCAAGATTGCTTCAAACGGATAAAATGTTTGCCCAAAGTGTGTTAACTCATCCGTAAACCCCCTAATTTGACTTAGCTTAAAATTAAAAATTTTGAAAATATTTAATCCTTCTTATATCATAAAAAGAAGACGAGACAGCGCAAAATTACAAAAAAAAAAACATTTTAAAAAACATTTTAAAAACAACTGAATGAAATTGAGAAAGGCGTGATAGAGAAGAATGAGTGTATATTCTAAAAATCATAACTACATTGTAAATTTTCACTTTTCTGAATCAGACTGCGCAGTTTCTGGTATTGAACCTTCATCAGTAACCCTGTATTTTTTTATTTTTATTTGTTTTTATTTGTTCGATTGCGTCTATATGAAATTTTCTGTGCAATCACTGACCGTGGTATAGATAAACTGATTTCTAATGCCACATGCACTCGCACTACACGTTAGAAAGAGCGCTTTAGCGCACTAATCTATCGTCAGTTCGAGTTTTGTTGTGATTAAAACTAGTTTTATTCAATACACGGTGTTTTTGTTCTTGCATACATAATCTCAGAAGTACAACTTCAACAACACAACAGTTCTATTTTAGAAACTTAGCTCACTCTAATGTCCACTGTACATAGTACTGGAGTGTATATATCACAGGAGAGTGTATAATAGTACATGAGTGTAACATTAAAATGCTTTTATATGATAATGATCCGATCTATATTAAAGAAAATACGAATGCTAAAATTTACACACTTTTGGCATATTTTTTATTTTTCTGAAAAGAAAGTAGCGAATAAAATTATGTTTTTTTTTATTCTAGAAAATGAAAACGATAATTTTTAATTGGCTCAGTAGAGACTCTGCCTGCAAAACATAATTTAATTTGGAAGACCCAAGGTCAGATTTGGGACGATCTATCATGGAATATATATATAAATTAAAAAACATCTGTTCATTGTTCATTTTTAAAATAAAATAATCCAAAATTTTTTTAAATTATCAAAAGGAACCGAAAGTAAATCTTTTGATATAATTTTTTTTTTTGATTATTTTGATTACTTTTAGATTATAATCTGCAACAATAAAGACTTTTGGAAAAATGCACGGACTCGACAGTAAAGGTTCGAATGTACTACCAAAGGTTAGTAAAACCCTGTACTCGGTTTGGCCAGTTTGACTACGAATTATTTTTATGGACCCCAAAAGATTTTGAAAATCAGAGCACAACTCAAAAAGAAAGTGTCCTCAGTTTTTGGCCAACAGCTAATTAAGACTTGATGATATTGCTTAACAATGTTTGGCAATAATGTAGTGAAGAGTCTACTGAACAAATTTTATACACATTTTAAGTGCAAAAAATAATTTTTTTCTGCACTTTTTTGAAAAAATATAGGAGAAAATTATTTTTTTTTTTTACTTTTTAAAGCATATCTAACAGGGACACATAATTTTTCACTAACAATATATGAAAAAATTGTAGCCATTGTAAATCTGAACAACTTTTATGAACATATCAATACAATGTGAATGTATTCTAGGCATCCGAAGTAGCTTACAAAGACCACTTTGTACCTTATAACTAGTCATTTTTGACTAGATTACACTTTTATTGCATTTTTGTTTACTTCCTTTGTTATTGAAAAAAAGAAAAAAAAAATAAATTTTCTCCTATATATTTTCAAAAAAGTGCAGGAAAAAATTATTTTTTGCATATAAAATGTTTATAAAATTGTTCAGTAGACTCTTCACTTCATTATTGCCAAATAAAGTTTTAAGCAATATCATCAAGTCTTAATTAGCTGTTGGCCAAAAACTAAGGACACCTTTTTTTGAGTGGTTGCACTGATATCAAAATCTTTTGAGTTCCATATAAAAAAAAATTGGTAGTCGGACTGGCCAAACAGGGTTTTACTAACCTTTGGTAGTACAATCGAACAAACGAACAATTTTGAATAGAGAATTATATATATTATATTACTAATACTAATCGAAATTTAACAGCTATGGCTTTAATTTACGACTTATACTAACATTAACTTTTATCCAATAATACTTTGTTTGTAATATTTTGATTTATCAATGTAAGAAAAATTCATTATTTTATAAAACGTGATTTGCTTACTTTGTTACTTAATAAAATGCAATAAAAATAAACAATTTTGTAGCAGAAGGATTTTGTTTTAGAATTTTATGTATATTTTTCTTATATTTCTAAGTTCTTACTCAAAAACACACATTTTAATGTGCAAGACTTTTAAATATGGTATTGAAATTACTCTTAAATTGAAATATACATAGCTATGGCTTAAAGGAAGTACTGTGTATGTGCTATACACATAAACAAAAATATGATTATTATACACTATGTTTAGAAAGTATAACGAATTTCATTACCTTTGAGTGATCATTTGTATATGCCATGTGTTCATTGATTTCAAAGATTTCTCATGTTATAAGAAAGCAAATATTTTTAATATAATTTGTACATAGTATTTGCGTTTGTTCAACTCAATACAACAATGACAAAAATTTCAGTTATTTTTTCAAATTCTCCTAAGAATAATCTTATTTTATATACTGCATGCATTTGCTCTATAAATTGAGCTTGGTTTGTTATTTCATTCAGTTTGAAATCTTATAATATCAAGCACGTGCGTGTTTTTATAATATTTTATATTCATTATAATTTAAATTGAATTTTATATTTGCAAAGAAATTTGATATAAACGACTTGTTTTTTAATGGAATATATTATCCCATACATGTGTGATAAGATTATTATACCATAGTTAACATTTCAAAGAAGCAAAACCCTTAGAAATCCCAAACTCTATTAGTGTTTCCTTATTTCAGTAATATATATAATATTATTAAAGTATGGACACAGTTTTTATGCGATATAACGATTGTGCATATCTGGCAATGTGTCGGATTTTTAACTTTTACTGTACTGTCACAGTGTCGACATGATAACGCCAATAAAAGCTTGGCCGAAGGTATTTCCCAAAGTTGGCACAGCAGTGTAATTCAGTAGTTTACTTGTACTATTTTTATCAAAAATAAGAAAAATAACCAAAAATTTAATTTTCACAAGTCTTAGCTCATAAAAAAGCTACGATTATTATAAAAAAAAACGATTTAAGAAATTATCAATATTTTTATTTAATAATATAGATTTATCTCATTTTCCGAACTGGCGTTTTTACGACACTACAGCCGATATTTGATCTACTAACATATCGTTATGGGAAATGCAAAACAACGACAAAACCTTTGCCTATACATAGTTTTGGACTTCTTCAATAAAAACAGCGTTTCTTAAACGAAGTTCACTAAAACCTTTTTAAATTTTCACGTTTTAATTTGCCCATTAAAAAATAAAAATATGGTTGAGTTTTTTAGAAAATTGTATAGTTTTTTAATCAAAACTACTAATGATATAAAATAATTCGCTAAGATATTTATCGTTGGTCTGGCGAGTAAAATAAAAATTATATCTGAAAATTCGACAATATAAAAAAAATTTGACAAATAATTTTAAAAATTGTGATTGGAAAGAATAGATAAGGAATGCTTACGAATTTTTTTTTTTTTTGTTCTGTTAAATTTAGCATAAAAATCTCAACAACTTAAGCGTTGAAAAAAATTTGCGATTGGAAAAGAGGGCTGGTTTAAAAGTACCAATGCTGTGGTAGGTAGCATTGTTTCCTAAAGTACCTATTACGTGATCGGTGTAAAGTCTCTTTTACGTGATGGGTCTGAAAGTACTAGATAGAAAGTACGTGATAGATGAAGATAGTGCCGGCTCTCAAGTTCCTACACCGTTCTCAAGTTCCTACCTTTACCGGTTTAAAAGTGTCATTCATGTGACTGGTCTGGATAGATGCAAATATGACGTGTTTTAGTATCGTTCATTGGGGCGGTCATAAAGTATCTGAAAACCTCTTTATTACGTTATGGGTCTGAAATTAGTAGTCCGGTGAAAGGTGAAGACAGTGCCGGTTCCCAAGTTCCTACCACGTTCTCAAGTTCTTACCAATTACCGGTTTAAAAGTGTCATTCACGTGACTCGTCTGAATAGGCGCAAATATGACTTGTTTTAGTACCGTTCATTCTGCCGGTCATAAAATATCTACAAGGGATGTCTTTCAAGGGAGAAATGCAACTGAACCAAAAAATAGATAAAAAGTAAAAGTATAAAAAGTAGTTAATCACGTGTTTTTTATATATTTTTTATTTCTTTCAAATTAATAAAACAAATTGGTATCAAATTAAAACTTTTGTTAAGGTTTCTTTTGCGTTGGTACTGTGATATATTCTTTTGCGATAGTTCATGGATATATTATTTTGCGTCAGTCCTGTGACGTGTTCCTTGTGGCTAGTTGTGGCGACATATGCTTTTACACCGGTCCTGTAATATTTCACAGAGGTCTTAGGCGAATCCCATCTTAAACTGACCGGTCATATAAAAAAGCGGTCCCGTGACAGGGGCGTATCACAGTGAACCGGTCATATGTCCCTTTCCGGCAGGGATATAACTAGAAATAGTTTCAGTAGTGGTTCTCGGAGGAACCGGTTTTACCTTGAAGTACTTAAACGAGTTGCTTTTGTAACAATTTAAATTTGAAATCATGAGATCCACTCTAAAACTATTGTGGCACATATCGCTTAAAATGGCCCCAAAAAAAAAAAATTAGAAAAACTTTTTTTTTTTTTTTTTATTTCCCAATAAATATTACACCTGTCTACAATTGACAATAAGTAATTTTTCTTAGTTGTTGGGTTAATAAATTATCCTAAATCAGTATTTATAATAATTATGTTTTTTACAAATAGTATAGATCAATAAGCGAAAAGTAAATAATAATTAACGATTATAATACATTTTCACATCAAATGAAGCGAGCTGATAGTCCCATGGGGGTGAATCGTTTAAGTCTTCTGGGTAACGTAGCCTCCTTCATAGGCAGTTGTCTTAGTTCAGTGTTTGAGTGAGTAGTGAGGCGGTTTGAATGTTTAAAGCTGTGGGTTTGAATAACTTCCTTAACGGTTTAATGTTTAGATCGCGATGAAGGTCCTCATCTGAGATATACCATTCTGCATTTACAATAGTTCTTAGAATTTTGGACTGTATACGCTGAATAATTTTGATGTTTGAGTTGCTTGCAGTTCCCCATATTTCCACTCCGTACTTCCAAATGGGAGATATTATTGTTTTGTAGATAAGCAATTTGTTTTGAATTGATAGTTTTGACTCTCTACCTAGTAGCCAGTATAATTGCCTGAATTTGTTTTTTAATTCATTTCTCTTTTGGATGATGTGATCTTTCCAAATTAGTTTTGCGTCTAGCACCATGACAAGATATTTCGCTTTATTGTCCAGTGGTATGTGAGAGTTATTAATTTGAATTAGTTGGTGAGCAGCGGCCTTTCTATTTGTGTAAATAACTAGAGTTGTTTTATAACTGTTGACCTGAATTCCCCAGGTTTGGAACCAGCTTAGTATGTTGTTTATTAATACTTGAAGATTTGTTATAGCCGCACTGATATTTGGGCTGGCTGATAGAAGCACCGTGTCGTCGGCGAATGTTGCAATCATATCGTGGCTTGCGCGAGGAGTTGGAATATCGGCAGTGAACAAAAGATAGAGTAGAGGGCCTAGGACGCTTCCCTGGGGAACTCCAGCTTGCATTGGCATTATGTTGGAAACACTGGTCTTTGTATTTTACATAAAATTTTCTGTTTTCTAGGTAGCTCCGTAGGATAAGAAAAAAGTTTGGTGGTAGTAGATTTTCTAGTTTATGTAAGAGTCCTGTAAGCCACACGCTGTCAAATGCCTTGGCCACGTCAAGGGTAAGTACCCACACAGAAGTTCTTTTTATCGATGTCAGTTAAGATTTTATTTGTTACTCGGTGTATTTGCTGGATGGTAGAGTGCATACGCCTAAAACCAAATTGATGGTTTGGAATTAGATTTCTTTCTTTAAGTATGGGTTCAAGGCGGACAAAAATAAGTTTTTCGAAGAGTTTTGAGAAGCAGTGGTAGCAGACTTATTGGTCTATATGAAGTTGCTTTTGTTGCATCTTGTTGGGCTTAGGGATTGCTATTACTTCTGCAACTTTCCATACATTAGGAAAGTATTTGATGTTTATGAGTACGTTGAATATATTTCTTATATAGATCAATGCTTTTCTTGGCAGTTCTTTTAGGAGTTTTCCCCGTAATTTGGTCATAACCCGGAGACTTCTTGTTGTTTATACTTGTTTTAATTGTCTTTTCGATCTCATTTATTGTAATTTTTTAATTTGACAGTGTTGATTGTTGGAAATATTTGGCAGTAATATAGCATTTTCGTCCATTGGATTAGTGAAGGTTCTACAGAATGATCAGCGAGTACACTAGCTTTATCTGAATTGGTCCGTGCCCAAGAGAGATCCGCTTTTTGTATAGGTGGGTTATGAGTGATTGCATTATTAATTTTCTTTGTGGCTTTGAATTTAGAGTAGTTTGATGCGGATGAAGAATCTAAGTTTTAAGATATCTTTCAAGTTTATCTTCCTTGTCTTTCTTGAGTAGGTCTTTAAGCTCCTTTGTTAATTTATTGAGAAGAGTTTTATACTGCGGTGACCTATTTGTTGCCATTTCTTTCTTAATTTTCTTTTTAAATTAATTTTATCTTTAATATGTGATGAAATGCTATATTGTTCATACTTTGTTTAACTATTGGAGTAGAATTATCTGCCGCAAAGATAATTGTATTATTTAGATAAGCTAACGAAGTATCAACTTCATATTTAGTTTTAGCGATACGTTTGTGGAGAGTTTCGTTTCCAAGATTTCTCTGAAGCAATCCCAGTCTGTTCTCTTGTTATATATGTATTTTGTGTGTGATTGAAGCAAAACATTAGATTGGTAATTTAGTATAATCGGCGAGTGGTCAGAAGATAGTTCAAAACATGATTCTATTTTAAGATTTCCATGGTTTATGTTTTAGTGATAAAAAAGTCTATAAGATCCGGTTTTTTACTACATTAGTTGGCCAGTAGGTAGGTTCTCCAGAGCTTAGGAAGTTGCTTTTATATTCACGTATTGCTTCAAGAAGTTGTTTACCTTTTGGTAGGGTTAAACCTAGAACCCCATATAGTGTTTTTGGAGTTAAAGTCTCCGCCAGCAATAAACCTGTGGCCGAGAGATTTTAAGTATTCAAGGTATTCGAGACGAGTATTATTGTGTTTTAGGTGGGCAGTAAGCGGCAGATATTACCAGGGGGCCATGAATATCTTCGATTTGTACAGAGGTTGCTTGGATACAGTCTTTTCTGAATTTTTGGATTTCGGTGCATTGTATGTTCTTTCGTATTATTATAGCCGGTACCTCCATGAGCCGTATTATCGGGGTGATTTGTATAGAAAACGGAATAATTCGGTATGTTTAAGAAACTTTTTTGCGTAAAGTGGGTTTCAGAAACTAGTAGTATATCGACAGAGTGGCGGTTTAAGAATGAAGTTATTTCAAGTGAATGTTGCGAAAGGCCCGTTTGAATTCCACAGGACTATTTAAAGCACACTTTGTTTATCCATTTAGCTTGGTAAGTAAAACGGTGATAATGTTCATCATGTTGGATACTTGCGATATGAGTTGCTTCATCATATCTTTTAGATCTTGCATATCATTATTAGGTTGTTGTATAACTGTATATCGCTATTATTTTGTTGTTGTATGTTTGGATTTGCTGAATTAGAAAGTGTATGTTCGTTAGAGGATTTGTTTGTTTTATGAGATGTTGTTGCTTGAGGGTGTGAGTTTGCTTGTTGAGATAAAGTAGCTTGAGCGTACGATAATGTAGGAATCACTTCACTGGGATTTATTATTTGCTCGTTTTGACTTCGAGTTGGAGGTTGGTGTGTTGACTCCGTATTATTGCCTTCATCCCTTTTATTCCTAAGGGGCGAAAACGTGCTAACTTTGAGTTCTTTATATACCATGCAACCTTTGTAGCTTGCTGTGTGTTTTTCACCGCAAAGGGCACATTTTATATTTTCAGTTTTTTGTTTTATTGGGCATTCAATAGTTTTATGCCCGCCAGCACATTTTACACAAACTGGATTTTTAGTACAGAAGTTTTTAGTATGTCCATATTTTTGGCAATTTGTACATTGTGGTATGGTTCTTTTTTTGGCGCGGGGGCTCAAAATTTATTTTGCAGTGTAATAGTATTTTTATGGAATATATTTCCTTGTTATTATCATTAGATTTTAGTTCAATAGAGAACAGTGATAAGGGGTTTTTTTGTGCGTAATTGTAGCACATTTTGGATATGTGTAACTTCGTGACCAAGATTACCAAGTTCATGTTTGATTTCGTCTGTGTCAGAAAAACTTGCGAACAAAACTGTAGACCGTAATTTATAAAATATTCTTTTTAAAGGGCCCTTAGACTCCCGCAAAATAAAACCCTACGAGTCCAAGGCATATTTTTTTAAAAATCGCAGGGTTCTTTAAATCTTTCTTAAAAGACACTTTATAAAAAAATGCAGTCAACTTTACTTAATATTTTACTGTTCATTGCATAGTTTTGAATTTGTAATTGCAAAAATAATGGGTTTTAAAAAAAATGTTGGTCCCGGATTTGATGCACAGATAAGGGTCATAGAAACACCTTCAGTGTGTTTCTTTAATCTAGAAGTTTCTTTAATCTAGATGTTGCTTTAATCTAGATGTTGCTTTGAAATTAGTGTTTTCTTACCTTTAAATTTGAAAAACAATGATTATAAAATATCAGACTTAACAATTTTTTCTTTATTTTCAGTTCAACGCAAAAACTATTATTTCGCTTTGTTTTTTAAAGCTAGAAAGCTGTTTAAAAGTTTTTTTTTTTTAATTTAAGTACTCCTACAACAAAAAAGATGTGACTAGGCATCACACCTTAATCACTAATTTAAAATATCAAATTAAGTCCTATGAAAAAGAACACCCAAAAATACAATCTTTCATAACCTTACACATAGTACTTGTAATAAAGGGAAGTTTGAGGAATTTGCATTGGCTCCGTCCTATGACAACCACTTTTTAAAATCATGCCTGTTTCACCTCAATTTGCAGCACATCTGAATCAGTATATGTGATGATTATACTATATCCTTTTCCACACTTTTTTCGCTGGGTTACCTTAATTTCTTTTTAACAACCAAACTTTTTACCGGCTAATCGAAAGTTTTGCTGGCACATTTTGTCTTAAAACATATTAGGATTTATTTTGCAATCATTTCAATTTATATAACTTAAGACGGTTATTTAATCAAACTTTGACAAAAACAATAAACAAATTGATTTAAATGAAGAGCTTATGGTCCTGATTTTAAATTTCAATTGCTGCAATATTTTGAGTGTACCTTTAAGTTTGTATTTGATTTTATTTAAATTTCAAAGAATTTTTTATGTTGAAGATTTTAAATAAACTTAATTAAAAATCTAATCGAATATATTTTTTTCATTTCTTTACTTTCAGTTAAAGTAAATATTTACCGAATGCAAAAATTTCCATAGTACTGTTAGAGCAAACATATATATATGTAAGTATTCATAGACTTAATAAGTATATTGGTTTTGTTTATAAATTTTAAGACAAGTAATAATCAATATGGAATGTTTGGTATAACTTCACAAAAAAAAAATTGGTGGAATTTCATTGAAACCAACAAAATTTAATCATTATTACCCACCGCACTGTCACATCATCAAAAATATTGGCTTCTCTAATCAAAACAAAAAACTCATTATCTTCAACAATACTTTTAATTCAACAACCTACACACAGAGAAATAAAGTGCCAACCGAATTGTAAAGTGTATTTTAATGGTAACAAACTTATAAATTCAGTTAGTATAACAATATTTACATTAGATTTCTGAATATGTGGGTGTTGCAACTAAAATTTAGTGAAATTACCGAACTTTGCTATGAAAACCTAATGTTACTCTTCTACCAACGGACTGATCGTCGTAATAACCGAATTTGATTAGTATTAACCGAATTCAGTTGACAAAATAGCTACATTTTTTTCTGTGTGTACAACTTGTCGGATATTTTGTTACTTGAATAAAATATTTTCAGTTAACATCTAATATTAATTTAGACTCAAAAAAATAAAAATACAATCACTCTAAATATAATAATAGTTTTCCTCGTCAACTTTAAACTAATATACACTTTTTCTATAGCTTTGCTAACTCTTATAAAATATTGAGATTAGCAATCGAATTTCTGTTATACCTCCAAACCTATTTTTGGCTAAAAATTCGGTTGCAACTACAGCACTGTTTTCTGTATCTACAGCTAGACTTCCTTACATTTTGTGCGGTTTGTATTGATTTAATTTACATAAAATGTATAGGATATTAAACAATAATAATAACCACAAAATCAGAGGCCTTCTATGCAACTCTTAGGTACTCAACTCTTTATTTTTCTTCACCAGCTCTGCCCAACTCAGTTACCAGCAAAAGAGTAAAAAAGACCCAGCAAAATTTAGAAAATCTACTATATGGTAAGAAAAAAAATATGCTAAAAATCTGCTTAACTAAATAATCAAAAAGCCTGGTAATATTTATTATGCTAAAAATAATGTGCTAAACAACTTCTGAGTCAAAATATTAAAATTTTTAAGGTAAATTCTGCATTTTTTGTTTAAATATATTTTCGTGTTAACTAATTTTTTGCAGTTTTTGAATATGTAAACATTTATGCCCATATTTTGTATTTCCTCTGCGTTCAACGCTTCACCTACGCCAACACAAACGCTAAGTAAAAAACATGTTATTTTATAAATCACTACGTCACACAGTGAGACAACGCCGGCATTAAATACAAGGGTCATTGTAGAGCTCTGAAATTTTGCACAGATTATTTCTGAGACAATTCCAGTTTTTTAAAAAAAATAAGAAAATTCGCCCACTTTTACGCCCACCTCCCATACAATCGAAATTTGTAAAATGCCGTATTGTCCGTAATACTTTAGGTATAACTTTCAATTTTGGTATACTGATGTTATATTGTTACAAACATTATCGCAAAAAAATTTTGAACTTTGACCCACTTTTACTCCCACCACCCATACAACCTCTACATAAAAGGTGCCATATTTTCTAAAATATTTAGGTCCAACCTTCAAATTTGATATTACTGTAATTTATATCATTTAAAATGTTTCATGCAAAAATTACAATAACACGCCCACTATTACGCCCACCTCCCATTGAAATGCAATAAAAAAGAACAATTTTTTTTCATTCTATCAATAATTTTTAATATCATCATGGTATTCTAATTTTTGAAATTTCATTCTCATTCTAAATGAATTAATATAAGGATCTGATGATATTTGCAAATAGTGCATTACATATTCATTCGTAGAAATACGTGAAATTTTACGAGAATGGAATAGCCTACAGTTTCTATACTCCT
>CM037852.1:191148320-191213697 GCA_021234595.1 Delia radicum
TTTAGCTAATTTTTAGTAGCTTTTATTGGCTACTTCTACATTTTTTATTTCTATAAGTGTATAAATTAAAACAACTAATGGTGCCTGATCTCCAACTACTATAACAACTATATTACGCATTACAAACTCACAACATTTTTGGCATTTAAACTCATTTACAAAAAACACAATAAAAAGTTAAATATTACAGTAAAGAAATACAAATATATTTTTTATAATTTTATTTTTTTTTTTTTTTTGTTGAAATGGCGAAGTTGTAGTAAAGAACGGCTATAAAACAAATTCAGAAAATCTCCAATTGAACGGAAATAAAACAAAATGTAATGAAAATAATGACACAAGAAAAAAGAAGTGTTAATTGATATTCAAATAGCAACACATTTAAACACTGAAATAAAACGGATATTAAAAAAAAAAAAAATATTATATTAGAAGTGTTTGCAACCGTCAGACAATGACAATCGTAATTATTTTTATATTAATTACTGTAGAATATTTCTTTAGTTAGTCTCTTTACAGGAAGAAGAAGAAGAAAACATTTTATTGAAAAATTTACGGACACAAGGGATACACCAGACTGCCGCAGTTTCGTCCCCTCCTGGGACTCGTCAGTGGTTAATTTATGTGTCAATTGAACAAAGTATTTTATATTGTTAATTTTGCTCTATATGAAAAACTTTTTATTTTTTGGTGTCGTACTGTGATTTGAACTCACAGTCTTAGCATCAAAGCTATGCATCGTAATCTCACCTCTTAACCAGTTGAGCCACGGTCGACACAGCGTTGACTGCGGACTAAATTGGAGTTTGGTCACACTACGTACACACAAGTATTGTTTTGATCAGAAGAGACAGAATTAGCTAATACCAATGCACCAATTCATGTCTCAACTAGAATGCTTTTTCTTCTTTATCCTATCTCTTTTTCACAAGTAATTATCACGTTTATGATGCGCTTTATTCACATACAATAGTTGGATACCAAGTGTAGGTTAGAGATTGAGTCGCCGTTAAGCAAGTTTATTCAAATTTTATGTTAGAAAGTGTTTTGCAACCGTCAGACAATGACAATCGTAATTAATTTTTTATATTAATTACTGTAGAATATTTCTTTAGTTAGTCTCTTTACAGGAAGAAGAAGAAGAAAACATTTTTATTGAAAATTTACGGACACAAGGGATACACCAGACTGCCGCAGTTTCGTCCCCCTCCTGGGACTCGTCAGTGGTTAATTTATGTGTCAATTGAACAAAGTATTTTATATTGTTAATTTTGCTCTATATGAAAAACTTTTTATTTTTTGGTGTCGTACTGTGATTTGAACTCACAGTCTTAGCATCAAAGCTATGCATCGTAATCTCACCTCTTAACCAGTTGAGCCACGGTCGACACAGCGTTGACTGCGACTAAATTGGAGTTGTCACACTACGTACACACAAGTATTGTTTTGATCAGAAGAGACAGAATTAGCTAATACCAATGCACAATTCATTTCTCAACTAGAATGCTTTTCTTCTTTATCTTGTGAAAAAGAGATAGGATAAAGAAGAAAAAGCATTCTAGTTGAGAAATGAATTGTGCATTGGTATTAGCTAATTCTGTCTCTTCTGATCAAACAATACTTGTGTGTACGTAGTGTGACCAAACTCCAATTTAGTCGCAGTCAACGCTGTGTCGACCGTGGCTCAACTGGTTAAGAGGTGAGATTACGATGGCATAGCTTTGATGCTAAGACTGTGAGTTCAAATCACAGTACGACACCAAAAATAAAAAGTTTTTCATATAGAGCAAAATTAACAATATAAAATACTTTGTTCAATTGACACATAAATTAACCACTGACGAGTCCCAGGAGGGGGACGAACTGCGGCAGTCTGTGTATCCTTGTGTCCGTAAAATTTTTCAATAAAATGTTTTCTTCTTCTTCTTCCTGTAAAGAGACTAACTAAAGAAATATTCTACAGTAATTAATATAAAAAATTAATTACGATTGTCATTATGTTTTTTCGACCTTTAATTGCGCAGTGAATATAAAATTATTCAACTTACAGGACAAACTCTATATTTCTTTATTAGGATATTGTCCTGACAAATTTTGTTTGTTTTCAAATTTATTAACTGACCACTTTCAGGAATGTGTTGATAGATCTTTTTCGGGAATTTTTCAGGGTCCCATCTTCAGAACACGTTTCATGCAAACCTCAAACATTCATTGTGGGCGTTGTGGTTAGCGCGTTGGACTATTACACAGATGGACCGGGTTCGATTCCCGGTGACGACAATATCAATTAAGAAAAATAATATGTATGAGTTTTCTATCACTTATATGTATCGCTGCGCCCACCTTCGGTGTTCCCATAGCACTTAACCCCACCGAAGTAAAATAATGAATCAGGGCTATGAAACAAAAAGCTTCAATAAATTCGCCAACTCTGCATCAGGTGGCGAGCAACAACTGTTCTAAGACTTATATACTCGCGCAATACAGTGTTGCCATGTTTGAAGCATTTCATCTTTCACCACCTTTAATCTCTCCACTATCCCCTTTCAAAGAAAGCAACACATTAATTCATAGGAAGAATTTCCTGAGTGTTGCTTCTCTTAAAAAAAAAAAAAAAAATTTAAAACTACCTTGGTAGATATGCAATACACGCTTTTTGTTTTTATTCTCCTTTGTATTTTTACACTTGCTTTGTTTTATTTAAAAACAAGATGTAAAGGGGAAGTAAACTAAGACCATACTTTGTCTTTTTACAAAGTTTGATATAATTTTTATTATTTGTGGGACAATATCCTAATAAGGAGATATAGAGTATGGCCTCGAACTTGAATAATTTTCATTTTCATCATAAAAATTTTTACTCAAGCACGGCCTTGTATTTTCTGGCTAGAGTGCAAGGAAAAACTAATCACAAAAACTCACTGTTACGAAATACTTACAAAAAAAAAAAATAAACCAAATTAGCGAAGTAGTTTTCTATATTTTTAAAATTTTTAGAAAACCTTGATTAAAGTTGGCAAAAATGTCTATTTTGGCACTATTTAAAGACTTTTATTATACGACCGACTCTTTCTAATGATTCAAAATAAAGATAAATATTTAGAATAGAATGTACTCTTGAAGATAGCGCAATGATATTTTCTGGAACTAATTGTTAAAATAGCATAAAGATACATTTATCAAATGCCTTCTACAATTTATATAAATACATATTTAATATTATGTTTGAGAAAAAGGAATTATAATTTCGTACAATTTGAAAGATTAAACGATTTTTCGCAGACATTTAAAAAAGGAAAAGTTCCAAGTTTGTAACTTGACCCTAATATAAACTGGTTGGATTCATGGCCTTGGCTAGTTTTTAATGTGCAAAAGTTTAGAACTTTTTTCAATATAATATATATGCACAAATATTAATAGTTTGTTAACTCTTGCTAGAGAAACAAAAAGTTAAATATACAAATCTTTAAAAATGGTTTAAAACGCTAATTTTAATATTTTTAATTGTGGTTTCCTCAAAATTGTGCAGTGATGGGAAAATTCGAAAAACAGATTTTGAATCAACGAAATAAAACCATTTAAAATACGTGTTGCGGTTCAAACCAAATCGACTTTTTCTTATTTTGTGGTAGTGTGTAATTCACATTTATTTGTATTTAATATTTATTTTTCAGAAACTTCAAATAACATTTCAATCATGAAACATCACGATAATTTCTACTCATGTACTGTCACTCACGCCGAATGTTTTTATGCTCACGTTCATGCACTCTCTCATCCAAATCTATAACGGGAATACATGGGATTACCATTGTTTAGTTAGTTAGTTTAGTTTAGTTGGTTAGTTTCCATAATTTCTACCAATTGTAATTGTGCAGCCATTATAATTTTTCAAAATGGAAATCAAAAGAATTTTAATTAGCAATGAAGGACGTGAGATCGGGTGGAAATTGTAAAGTTGTTTCAAAATGGTTTTAAAACATGGGAATTAGTTATAATTTTTTATAACTTTTGTTTTTATGTGGCTTTTATTACACTCTTCATAAAACAGTTTCCCTCCGCTATATCTCGAAATCTAAACAAGATTGCTTCAAACGGATAAAATGTTTGCCCAAAGTGTGTTAACTCATCCGTAAACCTCCTAATTTGACTTAGCTTAAAATTAAAAATTTTTGAAAATATTTAATCCTTCTTATATCATAAAAAGAAGACGAGACAGCGCAAAATTACAAAAAAAAAACACTTTAAAAACAACTGAATGAAATAATAGCACGGGAATGTATATATCACAGGAGTGTCCATAATAGTACAGGAGTGTAACAATAAAATGCTTTTTAAATGATACTGATCGATCTATATTAAAGAAAATACGAATGCTAAAAGTTCACACTCTTGGCATATTTTTTTATTTTCTGAAAGGAAAACTGCTAATAAAATCATGTTTTTATTTGTTTAAATTCTAGAAAATAAAGACGACCATCTTTTTTGGCTCTGTAGAGATTCTGCGTGCAAAATATAGTATAATTCGGAAGACCCAAGGTCAGATTTAGGATGATCTATCATGGAATCTGTTGATTGTTCATTTTTTAAAATAAAATAATCCAAATTTTTTAAATATCAAAAAGAACCAAAAGTAAAAACTTTGAATAATTTTTTTTTTTGATTATTTTATCGTAATCTCAAGTATCTTGATTTCTTTTAGATTATAATCTGCAACAAATGAAGACTTTTGGAAAAATGCACGGACTCGACAGTAAAGGTTCGAATGTAACTACCAAAGGTAGTAAAACCCTGTACTACCGGTTTGGCCAATTTTAACTACGATTTTTTTATGTGACCTCAAAAGATTTGAAAATCAGTGCACAACCTCAAAAAGAAGTGTCCTCAGTTTTTTGGCCACAGCTAATTAAACTTGATGATATTGCTTAACTATATTTGGCACACTCAGGGAACTTCTGCATTAAAAATATGTAGTTGTTTTGGGTTGTATACGTATAATTCCAGTTTCATTATTTTTAATGTAAATGTAAGTCATTTTTTCTAGACAAATAAAATTTTTAAACTAACCTGTAGTTCATTTAAAAAAAACAACTCACATCAAATGACTGTTTTATGATTTACATTCATTTTTACAGTTGTTTTTTGTTATTTAAAAAATAAAAAAAAATAATTTTAGGTTATATTTTACTACCATGTGGTTCATTTTTACTACAATTGTTAGTCATTTTTGAACATTAAAAAACAAATGACAATGTTAGTTGAATTTATGAATGTAAGTCGTCCTTTTTTTAAATGAAATTTCATTTGTTTTGACTACAATTGCTGTCGTCCTTTACCAACATAATTTCCTAAGTGCAATAATGTACTGAAGAGTCTACTGAACAAATTTTATACACATTTTATGTGCAAAAAATAATTTTTTTCTGGCACTTTTTGAAAAAATATAGGAGAAAATTATTTTTTTTTACTTTTTAAGCATAACTAACAGGGACTCATAATTTTCACTAACAATATAATGAAAAAAATTGTAGCCATTGTAAATCTGAACAACTTTATGAACATATCAATACAATGTGAATGTACCTAGGCATCCGAAGTAGCTTACAAAGACTACTTTGTACCTTATAAATAGTAGGTTTTGACTAGCTTACACTTTTATTGCATTTTTGTTTTTACTTCCTTTTGTTATTAAAAAAAAAAAATTAAAAAAAAAAAATAATTTTCTCCTATATATTTCAAAAAAGTGCCGGAAAAAATTATTTTTTGCAAATAAAATGTTTATAAAATTTGTTCAGTAGACTCTTCACTTCATTATTTCCAAATAAAGTTTTAAGCAATATCATCAAGTCCTAATTAGCGGTTGGCCAAAAAACTCTTTTGAGTTCCATAAAAAAAAAAAACATTGGTAGTCGAACTGGCCAAACAGGGTTTTACTAACCTTGGTAGTACAATCGAACCTATACTGTCGAGTCTGTGCATTTTTTCACTGTTGCCACTGTGTTATTTGTAATTGTAATCAATTAGTAATCAGAAATTTTTGAATAGAGAATTATATTATATTATATTACTAATAGTAATCGAAATTTAACAGCTATGACTTAAATTTACGACTTATACTAACATTAAATTTTATCCAATAATACTTTGTTGTAATATTTTGATTTATCAATGTAAGAAAAATTCATTATTTATAAACGTGATTTGCTTACTTTGTTACTTAAATAAAATGCAATAAAAATAAACAATTTTGTAGCAGAAGGATTGTTTTTTAGAATTTTATGTATATTTTTCTTATATTTCAAAGTTCTTACTCAAAAACACACATTTTTATGTGCAAGACTTTTAAATATGGTATTGAAATTACTTTTAAATGAAATATTCATAGTTATGGCTTAAAGGAAGTACTGTGTATGTGCTATACACATAAACAAAAATATGATTATTATACACTATGTTTAGAAAGTATAACGAATTTCATTACCTTTGAGTGATCATTTGTATGTGCCATGTGTTCATTGATTTCAAGATTTCTCATGTTATAAGAAAGCAATATTTTTAATATAATTTGTACATAGTATTTGCGTTTGTTCAACTCAATACAACAATGACAAAAATTTCAGTTATTTTTTCAAATTCTCCTAAGAATAATCTTATTTTATATACTGCATGCATTTGCTCTATAAATTGAGCTTGGTTGTTATTTCATTTCAGTTTGAAATCTTATAATATCAAGCACGTGCGTGTTTTTATAATATTTTATATTCATTATAATTTAAATTGAATTTATATTTGCAAAGAAATTTGATATAAACGACTTGTTTTTAATGGAATATATTATCCCATACATGTGTGATAAGATTATTATACCATAGTTAACATTTCAAAGAAACAAAACCCTTAGAAATCCCAAACTCTATTAGTGTTTCCTTATTTCAGTAATATATATAATATTATTAAAGTATGGACACAGTTTTTATGCGATATAACGATTGCGCATATCTGGCAATGTGTCGGATTTTTAACTTTTACTGTACTGTCACAGTGTCGACATGATAACGCCAATAAAAGCTTGGCCGAAGGTAATATCCAAAGTTGGCACAGCAGTGTAATTCAGTAGTTTTCCAGTACTATTTTTAGCAAAATAAGAAAAATAACCAAAAATTTAATTTTCATAAGTCTTAGCTCATAAAAAGCTACGACTATTATTAAAAAAAAAAACGATTTAAGAAATTATCAATATTTTTATTTAATAATATAGATTTATCTCATTTTCCGAACTGGCGTTTTTACGACACTACAGCCGATATTTGATCTACTAACATATCGTTATGGGAAATGAAAAACAACGACAAAACCTTGCCTATACATAGTTTTGGACTTCTGCAATAAAAACAAGCGTTTCTTAAACAAAGTTCACTAAAAACCTTTTTAAATTTTCACGTTTTAATTTGCCCATTGAAAATAAAAATATGGTTGAGTTTTTTAGAAAATTGAATAGTTTTTTAATCAAAACTACTAATGACATAAATAATTCGCTAAGATATTTATCGTTGGCCTGGCGAGTAAAATAAAAATTATATCTGAAAATTTGACAATATAAAAAAAAATTTTACAATATAATTTTAAAAATTGTGTGAATTTAGATAAGGAATGCTTACGAAATTTTTTTTTTTTGTTCTGTTAAATTTAGCATAAAAATCTCAACAACTTAAGCGTTGAAAAAAATTTGCGATTGGAAACGAGGGCTGGTTTAAAAAGTACCAATGCTGTGGTAGGTAGCATTGTTTCCTAAAGTACCTATTACGTGATCGGTGTAATAGTCTCTTTTACGTGATGGGTCTGAAAGTACTATTCCCGTGATAGATGAAGATAGTGCCGGCTCTCAAGTTCCTACACCGTTCTCAAGTTCCTACCCTTTACCGGTTTAAAAGTGTCATTCACGTGACTGGTCTGAATAGATACAAATATGACGTGTTTTAGTAACGTTCATTGGGGCGGTCATAAGTATCTGAAAACTCTTTATTACGTTATGGGTCTGAAATTAGTATTCCGGTGACAGGTGAAGACAGTGCCGGTTCCCAGGTTCCTACCACGTTCTCAAGTTCTTACCAATTACCGGTTTAAAAGTGTCATTCACGTGACTGGTCTGAATAGGCGCAAATATGCTTTGTTTTATTACCGTTCATTCTGCCGGTCATAAAATATCTACAAGGGATGTCTTTCAAGGGAGAAATGCAACTGAACCAAAAAATAGATAAAAAGTAAAAGTATAAAAAGTAGTTAATCACGTGTGTTTTATATTTTTTTATTTCTTTCAAATTAATAAAACAAATTGGTATCAAATTAAAACTTTTGTTAAGGTTTCTTTTGCGTTGGTACTGTGATATGTTCTTTTGCGATAGTTCATGGATATGTTATTTTGCGTCAGTCCTGTGACGTGTTCTTTGTGGTTACATATGCTTTTATACCGGTCCTGTAATATTTCACAGAGGTCTTAGGCCAATCCCATCTTAAACTGACCGGTCATATAAAAAAGCGGTCCCGTGACAGGGGCGTATCACAGTGAACCGGTCATATGTCCCTTTCCGGCAGGGATATAACTAGAAATAGTTTCAGTAGTGGTTCTCGGAGGAACCGGTTTTACCTTGAAGTACTTAAACGAGTTGCTTTTGTAACAATTTCAATTTGAAATCATGAGATCCACTTTAAAACTATTGTGGCACATACGCTTAAAGTGGCCCAAAAAAAAAAAATTTAGAAAAACTTTTTTTTTTTTTTTTTTTTTATTTCCCAATAAATATTACACCTGTCTACAATTGACAATAAGTAATTTTTTCTTAGTTGTTGGGTTAATAAATTATCCTAAATCACTATTTATAATAATTATGTTTTTTACAAATAGTATAGATCAATTAAGCGAAAAGTAAATAATAATTAACGATTATAATACATTTTCACATCAAATGAAGCGAGCTGATAGTCCCATGGGGGTGAATCGTTTAAGTCTTCTGGGTAACGTAGCCTCCTTCATAGGCAGTTGTCTTAGTTCAGTGTTTGAGTGAGTAGTGAGGCGGTTTGAATGTTTAAAGCTGTGGGTTTGAATAACTTCCTTAACGGTTTTAATGTTTAGATCGCGATGAAGGTCCTCATCTGAGATATACCATTCTACATTTACAATAGTTCTTATAATTTTGGACTGTATACGCTGAATAATTTCGATGTTTGAGTTGCTTGCAGTTCCCCATATTTCCACTCCGTACTTCCAAATGGGAGATATTATTGTTTTGTAGATAAGCAATTTGTTTTGAATTGATAGTTTCTACCTAGTAGCCAGTATAATTGCCTGAATTTGTTTTTTAATTCATTTCTTTTTGGATGATGTGATCTTTCCAAATTAGTTTTGCGTCTAGCACCATGACAAGATATTTCGCTTTATTCTCCAGTGGTATGTGAGAGTTATTAATTTGAATTAGTTGGTGAGCAGCGGCCTTTCTATTTGTGTAAATAACTAGAGTTGTTTTATCACTGTTGACCTGAATTCCCCAGGTTTGGAACCAGCTTAGTATGTTGTTTATTAATACTTGAAGATTTGTTATAGCCGCACTGATATTTGGGTTGGCTGATAGAAGCACCGTGTCGTCGGCGAATGTTGCAATCATATCGTGGCTTGCGCGAGGAGTTGGAATATCGGCAGTGAACAAAAGATAGAGTAGAGGGCCTAGGACGCTTCCTGGGGAACTCCAGCTTGCATTGGCATTATGTTGGAACACTGGTCTTTGTATTTTACATAAAATTTTCTGTTTTCTAGGTAGCTCCGTAGGATAAGAAAAAAGTTTCGTGGTAGTAGATTTTCTAGTTTATGTAAGAGTCCTGTAAGCCACACGCTGTCAAATGCCTTGGCCACGTCAAGGTAAGTACCCACACAGAAGTTCTTTTATCGATGTCAGTTGAGATTTTATTTGTTACTCGGTGTATTTGCTGGATGGTAGAGTGCATACGCCTAAAACCAAATTGATGGTTTGGAATTAGATTTTTTTCTTTAAGTATGGGTTTAAGGCGGACAAAAATAAGTATTTCGAAAAGTTTTGAGAGCAGTGGTAGCAGACTTATTGGTCTATATGAAGTTGCTTTTGTTGCATCTTTGTTGGGCTTAGGGATTGCTATTACTTCTGCAACTTTCCATACATTAGGAAAGTATTTGATGTTTATGAGTACGTTGAATATATTTCTTATATATATCAATGCTTTTCTTGGCAGTTCTTTTAGGAGTTTTCCCGTAATTTGGTCATAACCCGGAGACTTCTTGTTGTTTATACTTGTTTTAATTGTCTTTTCGATCTCATTTATTGTAATTTTTTTAATTTGACAGTGTTGATTGTTTTAAATATTTGGCAGTAATATAGCATTTTCGTCCATTGGATTAGTGAAGGTTCTATAGAAATGATCAGCGAGTACACTAGCTTTATCTGAATTGGTCCGTGCCCAAGAGAGATCTGCTTTTTGTATAGGTGGGTTATGAGTGATTGCATTATTAATTTTCTTTGTGGCTTTGAATAAAGAGTAGTTTGATGCGGATGAAGAATCTAAGTTTTTAAGATATCTTTCAAGTTTATCTTCCTTGTCTTTCTTGAGTAGGTCTTTAAGCTCCTTTGTTAATTTATTGAGAAGAGTTTTATCCTGCGGTGACCTATTTGTTTGCCCTTTCTTTCTTAATTTTCTTTTTAAATTAATTTTATCTTTAATATGTGATGAAATGCTATATTTGTTCATACTTTGTTTAACTATTGGAGTAGAATTATCTGCCGCAAAGATAATTGTATTATTTAGATAAGCTAACGAAGTATCAACTTCATATTTAGTTTTTAGCGATACGTTTGTGGAGAGTTTCGTTTCCAAGATTTCTCTGAAGCAATCCCAGTCTGTTCTCTTGTTATATATGTATTTTGTGTGTGATTGAAGCAAAACATTAGATTGGTAATTTAGCATAATCGGCGAGTGGTCAGAAGATAGTTCAAAACATGATTCTATTTTAAGATTTCCATGGTTTATGTTTTTAGTGATAAAAAAGTCTATAAGATCCGGTTTTTAGTTACATTAGTTGGCCAGTAGGTAGGTTCTCCAGAGCTTAGGAAGTTGCTTTTATATTCACGTATTGCTTCAAGAAGTTGTTTACCTTTTGGTAGGGTTAACCTAGAACCCCAGATAGTGTTTTTGGAGTTAAAGTCTCCGCCAGCAATAAACCTGTGGCCGAGAGATTTTAAGTATTCAAGGTATTCGAGACGAGTATTATTGTGTTTAGGTGGGCAGTAAGCGGCAGATATTACCAGGGGGCCATGAATATCTTCGATTTGTACAGAGGTTGCTTGGATACAGTCTTTTCTGAATTTTTGGATTTCGGTGCATTATATGTTCTTTCGTATTATTATAGCGGTACCTCCATGAGCCGTATTATCGGGGTGATTTGTATAGAAAACGGAATAATTCGGTATGTTTAAGAAACTTTTTTGCGTAAAGTGGGTTTCAGAAACTAGTAGTATATCGACAGAGTGGCGGTTTAAGAATGAAGTTATTTCAAGTGAATGTTGCGAAAGGCCGTTTGAATTCCACAGGACTATTTTAAGCACACTTTGTTTATCCATTTAGCTTGGTAAGTAAAACGGTGATAATGTTCATCATGTTGGATACTTGCGATATGAGTTGCTTCATCATATCTTTTAGATCTTGCATATCATTATTAGGTTGTTGTATAACTTGTATATCGCTATTATTTTGTTGTTGTATGTTTGGATTTGCTGAATTAGAAAGTGTATGTTCGTTAGAGGATTTGTTTGTTTTATGAGATGTTGTTGCTTGAGGGTGTGAGTTTGCTTGTTGAGATAAAGTAGCTTGAGCGTACGATAATGTAGGAATCACTTCACTGGGATTTATTATTTGCTCGTTTTGACTTCGAGTTGGAGGTTGGTGTGTTGACTCCGTATTATTGCCTTCATCCCTTTTATTCCTAAGGGGCGGAAACGTGCTAACTTTGAGTTCTTTATATACCATGCAACCTTTGTAGCTTGCTGTGTGTTTTTCACCGCAAAGGGCACATTTGATATTTTCAGTTTTTTGTTTTATTGGGCATTCAATAGTTTTATGCCCGCCAGCACATTTTACACAAACTGGATTTTTAGTACAGAAGTTTTAGTATGTCCATATTTTTGGCAATTTGTACACTGTGGTATGGTTCTTTTTTGGCGCGGGGGCTCAAATTTATTTTGCAGTGTAATAGAGTTTTTATGGAATATATTTTCTTGTTATTATCATTAGATTTTAGTTCAATAGAGAACAGTGATAAGGGGTTTTCTGTGCGTAATTGTAGCAGATTTTGGATATGTGTAACTTCGTGACCAAGAGCACCAAGTTCATGTTTGATTTCATCTGTGTCAGAAAAACTTGCGAACAAAACTGAAGACCGTAATTTATAAAATATTCTTTTTAAAGGGCCCTTAGACTCCCGCAAAATAAAACCCTACGAGTCCAAGGCATATTTTTTTAAAAATCGCAGGGTTCTTTAAATCTTTCTTAAAAGACACTTTATAAAAAATGCAGTCAACTTTACTTAATATTTTACTGTTCATTGCATAGTTTTGAATTTGTAATTGCAAAAATAATGGGTTTTAAAAAAAATTTTGGTCCCGGATTTGGTGCACAGATAAGGGTCATAGAAACACCTTCAGTGTATTTCTTTAATCTAGAAGTTTCTTTAATCTAGATGTTGCTTTAATCTAGATGTTGCTTTGAATTAGTGTTTTCTTACCTTTAAATTTGAAAAACAATGATTATAAAATATCAGATTTAACAATTTTTTTCTTTATTTTCAGTTCAACGCAAAACTATTATTTCGTTTTGTTTTTAAAGCTAGAAAGCTGTTTAAAAGTTTTTTTTTTTAATTAAGTACTCCTACAACAAAAAAGATGTGACTAGGCATCACACCTTAATCACTAATTTAAAATATCAAATTAAGTTCTATGAAAAAGAGCACCCAAAAATACAATCTTTCATAACCTTACACATAGTACTTGTAATAAAGTGAAGTTTGAGGAATTTGCATTGGCTCCGTCCTATGACAACCACTTCTTAAAATCATGCCTGTTTCACCTCAATTTGCAGCACATCTGAATCAGTATATGTGATGATTATACTACATCCTTTTCCACACTTTTTTCGCTGGGTTACCTTAATTTCTTTTTAACAACCAAACTTTTTACCGGCTAATCGAAAGTTTTGCTGGCACATTTTGTCTTAAAACATATTAGGATTTATTTTGCAATCATTTCAATTTATATAACTTAAGACGGTTATTTAATCAAACTTTGACAAAAACAATAAACAAATTGATTTAAATGAAGAGCTTATGGTCCTGATTTTAAAT
Organism: Delia radicum; assembly: GCA_021234595.1. Classification (NCBI taxonomy): domain Eukaryota; kingdom Metazoa; phylum Arthropoda; class Insecta; order Diptera; family Anthomyiidae; genus Delia; species Delia radicum. Next base: position 191,161,735 of record CM037852.1, read on the forward strand.
GCTATTTCAATTGCTGCAATATTTTGAGTGTACCTTTAAGTTTTGTATTTGATTTTATTTAAATTTCAAAGAATTTTTTATGTTGAAGATTTTAAAATAAACTTAATTAAAAATCTAATCGAATATATTTTTTCATTTCTTTACTTTCAGTTAAAGTAAATATTTACCGAATGCAAAAATTTCCATAGTACTGTTAGAGCAAACATATATATATGTAAGTATTCATAGACTTAATAAGTATATTGGTTTTGTTTTATAAATTTTAAGACAAGTAATAATCAATATGGAATATTTGGTATAACTTCACAAAAAAAAAATTGGTTGGAATTTCATTGAAACCAAAAAATTTAATCATTATTACCCAACGCACTGTCACATCATCAAAAATATTGGCTTTTCTAATCAATGTTGAAAAACTATTATCTTCAACAATACTTTTAATTCAACAGCCTACAACTTGTCGGATATTTTGTTACTTGAATAAAATATTTTCAGTTAAAATCTAATATTAATTTAGACTCAAAAAAAATAAAAATACAATCACTCTAAATATAATAATAGTTTTCCTCGTCAACTTTAAAATAATATACACTTTTTCTATAGCTTTGCTAACTCTTATAAAATATTGAGATTAGCAACCGAATTTCTGTTATACCTCCAAACCTATTTTTGGCTAAAAATTCGGTTGCAACTACAGCACTGTTTTCTGTATCTACAGCTAGACTTCCTTACATTTTGTGCGGTTGTATTGATTTAATTTACATTAAAATGTATAGGACATTAAACAATAATAATAACCACAAAATCAGAGGCCTTCTATGCAACTCTTAGGTACTCAACTCTTTATTTTTCTTCACCAGCTCTGCCCAACTCAGTTACCAGCAAAAGAGTAAAAAAGACCCCAGCAAAATTTAGAAAATCTGCTATATCGTAAGAAAAAAAATATGCTAAAAATCTGCTTAACTAAACAATCAAAAAGCCTGGTAATATTTATTATGCTAAAAATAATGTGCTAAACAACTTCTGAGTCAAATATTAAAATTTTTAAGGTAAATTTTGCATTTTTTGTTTAAATATATTTTCGTGTTAACTAAACGTTTTTTGCAATTTTTGCGTTCAACGCTTCACCTACGCCAACACAAACGCTAAGTAAAAAACATGTTATTTTATAAATCACTACGTCACACAGTGAGACAACGCCGGCATTAAATACAAGGGGTCATTGTAGAGCTCTGAAATTTTGCACAGGTTATTTCTGAGACAATTCCAGTTTTTTAAAAAAAATTAAGAAAATTCGCCCACTTTTACGCCCACCTCCCATACAATCGAAATTTGTAAAATGCCGTATTGTCCGTAATACTTTAGGTATAACTTTTGGTATACTGGAATGTTATATTGTTACAAACATTATCGCAAAAAAATTTTGAACTTTGACCCACTTTTACTCCCACCACCCATACAACCTCAACATAAAAAGTGCCATATTTTCTAAAATATTTTAGGTCCAACCATCAAATTTAATATTACTGTAATTTATATCATTTAAAATGTTTCATGCAAAAATTACAATAACACGCCCACTATTACGCCCACCTCCCATTGAAATGCAATAAAAAGAACAATTTTTTTTTTTCATTCTATCAATAATTTTTTAATATCATCATGGTATTCTAATTTTTTCAATTTCATTCTCATTCTAAATGAATTAATATAAGGATCTGATGATATTTAATTCGTAGAAATGCGTGAATTTTTACGAGAATGGAATAGCCTACAGTTTCTATACTCCTTATTCATTGCATTTTGCGCTTCTTCGGATAACATTCCTGTAGCAAAAAAAGTTAATATTAAATAAAATTTAAAAAAATTCTTTCAAAAATAAAAATTGCAAGCAAACCTATTGGCAATATATCCTCAGATACCATTTTGCTGCCGTGAATGAGAACTTTATGCACAGTGATAGGCATGTAATACCAGCTCTACATACAATTTTGCAGTGTCCATGCAATATTTTTTGTAGTTTTTTTGTATGTTTAAAGTACTTTTGCAAACTTTTGCTATATGCCCTTTACTTTAAATGAAAGCTGAGACTTCAATCTTTCATTTGATATAAGTCTGCGCCTAGGGCGAGGGGCTGCTCTATCTTTCCTATATCCATTGAAAATGCAAAATGTTCAATTTTTACACCACAATTCTGTTGTTAAGAAATTTGTTTTTGTGTTTTTTTTTCAATTTATTTTTTCATCTACTCATTCTAGAACAACTAAATTAATTAAAAAAATACTTTAAAGTTATATTTATTATGTATTTTTTTATTAATAAGCTTTTGAATATTATATATTGAACTAACATATTTCAAGCGCGTTGGCATACCTCAACTTTGACTTGCTCTAGACCAAAAAGTAATGAAGTTATGAGGCTGAAATTTCATTGAATTGTTACTTATATATCTGTTAACAACTGTGAAAATTTCATCCAAATTGGACGTCACGCCAAAAACCATTTTTTGCCGCGGTTACTATAGGGCTGTCTCACTGTGCGTCACCGCGTTGTCTCAACACTGAACTAAGACGTTATCACTTCAATTGTCAAACTATTGCGTTAATATGGTTTCCTACATACAGGACAGTACTGAACTAAAAAAACGAAAAGTTGAGAAAACCAGGTTTTTTATGATCTGGTAACTCCATCAGTTGTGATTGTGAATACAAATGTAAATACAGCTGATGAAAATTGAATACCAAATTTGTGTTTATAGCTGTTTTTCATTTGTTTTATTTAAAATTAACATATTTTTTTAATTGTGATAATTAAAACGCAGTTTTTTTGTTTTATTAAAAAATATTACAAGTGATAAATTATTAACATTATAGAAAATAAACACAGAAAACTAAAATATTTTTTTTTTCTTACGATGTGATTTGTGGTTATTTAAAAATATTTAAGCTAACGCTTCAAAAAATTGGGTGTTTAATTTGACAGTTCAAGTGATAAAAAAGTAAGCGTTGCATTTTACACAATTGGCTTTTTCAAACATTTGAGTTTAAAATAACGTAATAATCAGCTGTTGCAATGTGAGCAGTCACTTTTTTGAACGCGGTTGATTTAAGAAATTCAAATAAGGCCAACGCAAGGTGAAGTGAGGCGTAGCGTTTTACAAAATAAGGGCATTAATAACATCAACAAGTTTAAAAAATAAATGTTTTTTTTTTTAATTCTATAAAAACACAATTTTGATTGGATAACAAAATACAGTGAAAAGCATTTTTTTACAAACAAAATTTATTATTTAATTGTAATGTGGTTTGTTATTGGTTTTATGTTATAAATAAAACATATCATAATTTTTACCGAAACTGGTAAACCCAACATGTTTATTTTTCAAAAATATGGCAGCCTCAAACGAAAAACTTTCAACAAAATGTTGCAACTCTACACATATGTTGCAGAAAATGTTGCTACTCGATTTAATGTAAAGAGAAAATGTTGGTTGCTGAGTTGGCAGTGCTCTACTTTTTTTTTTCTTTAAAATATTTACTCTATGACGAAATTTAGTGAAACCATAAAGGCCTTATGACACCTGCTTTTTTAAAAAAAAAAAAAAATATGTCTTTAACCTTTAAAATGACATTTCTTAATTCATCGTAATTTCTTTCTGAATTGTTGAAAAAAAGTGATGAAAAAAGAAAAACATTGAAGGAATATCCCAGCAAATAACAGTGCTTACTCAGAAGCGTTCCCGGAAGGCATTATTTAATTACGAAGCTCTTTCAGAAAACTTGATTTTTGTTCGCGATGTCCTACTTGGTAGTCTCTTTTAAGCATGTGCTTTTAGAGGCAATAACATTATGTCTTCCTAGGCAATAAGAAGCACTTTTATTGTATGTTGACAACATTAATGCTTCATTTATTAAAACTTTTATTGAAAATCAAAAACCAAAAAAAATTTACGGATATGATATGATGAACATACAAATTAAATTGCGGTTATCTGAATATAAATGATAAATAACGCAAAAATCCTTATTTCAATTTGAATATTCGTAGTATCATTTTAAAATTTAACTGAAACAATAGGCGTTCTTAAGTAAACTCGTTTGGAGCTTCAAATTTATAATAAATTTTATGTTTAACATAAAGCTAAATTATTAGATTATGGTATAACGTATAATTTGATATAAAGGGTGTTTTTTTATTCAGGTATAGAACTTTAAGTTAGCAACACCTTTTTAACTGGCGACCATTTTGTCAGCTGTTAAGTGATTTATATTTAGGTTGGTTTGGCATTTCAACATGAATAACGTTTCCAAATTGTGCAAATTTATTTTGAAAATTATGGTTCTGTTCGAAAGACGTATGGCGCACTACGTCTATTTTACGGTCAACATAATCGTCCATCAGAGCAATTAATTCGATTAACTATGGAACGTTTTCGCACCACGTTTACTCTAAATTATAATATGTATCCACAGAGACGTCGCACGGTGCGTACAGAAGATGTCATTGCTCCAGTAGAGCGTAGCGTAGAGGAAGACCCCAATCAGTCTATCCGCCATCGTGCACATTAATTGGATATGTGTCCATCCACTTTATGGAAGATTTTGCGGAAAGATATTTGTTCGTGCTTACAAAATCCAACTCGTGCAACAATTGAAGACACACGTTCACCTAGCAAGGCGTAGATTCGGTGAATGAGTCCAAAACAAGATTGCCGTTGATCCTGATTTTCATAAGCGATTTTTGTATTGCGATGAAGCTCACTTTTGGTTAAACTGATACGTCAATAAACAAAACTGCCGTATTTGGAGTGATGATAATCCTCAAGTGTATGTTGAGACACCGTTACATCCAGAAAAACTGACTGTTTGGTGTGCTTTATAGGCTGGTGGAATCATTGGTCCGTACTTTTTTAAAAACGATGCTAGTCATAACGTTACATTCAATGGTGACCGCTGTAGAGCCATGATTATTGACTTTTTTAGTTCATCAATTGAGCACCCATGATGTGCAGGAGCTGTGGTTTCAACAAGACGGCGCAGCGTGTCACATAGCTCGTGCCACAATTGATTTATTTCGGACCCGTGAATTGACCTCCAAGGACAACATTCGCAGCGTTATTACCAATATACGGCCACAAGTGTTGGAAAAACTCATCGAAAATTGGACCTCTAGATTACAACAACCATGATGTGCAGGAGCTGTGCTTTTAACAAGACGGCGCAGCATGTCACATAGCTCATGCCACAATTGATTTATTTCGGACCCGTGAATTTACCTCCAAGATCGTGCGATTTAACGCCTCAGGACTATTTTCTGTGGAGACATGTGAAGTCGCTAGTCTACGCCGATAAGCCGGAAACGATTGACCACTTTTAGGACAACATTAGCAACGTTATTACCAACATACGGCCACAAGTGCTGGAAAAAGTTATCAAAAATTAGACTTCTAGATTATACTACGACTGAGCCAGCCGTGGCGGTCATATGCCTGAAATCATATTTAAATTATAAGTAATAAAAGAAGATTATCTTTCGAATAAAGTAAATTTCATGTCAATTTTAAAAAATTCATCTTTGTTTTATTCCATTTCAAAGTTCTTTTGAGCCCAATTTTATAGAAAAATTCGAAAAAATACGAGTAGAAAACTATATCAAAGTATTCCCAATTGCGGGAACTTTTTTGAAAATCACAAAAATTAAAATATTTCTTAATATTTTTTTATGTATTTACCGGATTTGATATAATGAACATACAAATTAAATTGATATAATTTTATAAGGACAAAATTCGGATAAAACTGTATCAAATCACTTCGAATTGTATCTAAATAAATCCAATATGATAAAATTAGACAATATTAATTAAAACTTTTATTGAAAATTTAAACAAAAAAACTATAAATACCTATCTACAAAAAAATATGATACTCAAAGAAAAGTGTGTGAACGACACTTTAGAATGTATATGTGTTTCAAGTAATGCTTCCCGGTGGTAATGTCTTGAAGATATACTGGACGACGGGTACACGACCCATAGTTTCTCTTTGAAAACACTTTTGCGACAGTCCAAGCAATTCGTTAACAAATGTTCTGAAAATCGTACACGACAACATGGTCGACATTGTCATTCACAATCACATGGGCGTTCACGATCACATCGCATTGTCGTTCACGATCACATGGGCGACAGTATACCTCGCTATAAGCGAATTTTTCGCTAAAATAACATGTACAGTGGGACACTGTCCTGAATTATATCGTCAATCATATCGACGACATACGCACCCAAATAAGAAAGAATTATAATTTTTTGGTATTTTTACATTAAATCCCGTTTAAGACAAACTCGGATAAGATGAACTATTGGTTAATACGAATTTGTTTGCAAAATTTCATATAAAACTCGTCTGTTAAAATCAACTCGCTTTACATGAACCCCAAATTAAAACGAACTATTCTGACAGCCCACATATCAAAACTTTATATAATTTTTAATACAAATTTTCGGATTGTTTGAACAAGTCTGTAAACAGCATAAGAAATTCAATAAGAAAATTGTACAATTTTTGAAAATGTTTTTACAAATTTTAAATATTTTGAAAATAATTAAAAAAACTGTTGATTAAATTTTACACCAGTTAATACGAATCTACTATAGCGTCTAGTTCTAATGGTTCCTAGGAGTTCGTCTTAGCCGTTTTTTTTTATTTTTATTTTTTCTTGAATTCAATTTAGTTGTTTTTTATTATACACTCAAAAAAATAAGTTAGTAGAAAAGTTAGTAAAACGTCTTGTAAATCAGGTATACTATTTTTTAGCAAATATTTTTGCTAAAATCGTGTTTTCAGCTAAAATTTTTGTTATACTTATTCAGCACTTAACTGTTTTATACTAATGCTTTACTAATATACTAATGTTTTACTAATTAATTTGCTAAAAAAAATTGTGCTGATAAGCAGATGTCGCGGCATGTCAAGATGTAGTAGAGAAGAGGAAAATGATATTAAAAAGTACAACTCTAACAAGACAAGTAAAAAAATCAACCATGAAAAAACATATACAGACATGTAGACAGAGTAAAGAGAAAGACAAAAACACACATCTCAGGTAGATTTGTATGGTTTCTTTTTCTTATTGCAAAAAAAGGGTTGTTTTTTTCGTTTCGTTTCGTTTGTTTTGTTTATTTTTTCGTTTCGTTTCTAGAATTATCTTCGGCAGTTTCGTCATAGCATCATTAAGACAACCATTGATGTAAGTAGTTGAAAGAAAATTTTTGTTATGTTATATATATTTATTTCTATATATTTTCAGATATTAAATTAATTCATGTCGTCAATGTGGGAAAATTAAAATTGTTATATTTCGTTATTATAGTAAATTATTTTTAAAAGAATCACAAAAATATGTTTTATGATTTTCAGCAAATAAATTAACTAAATTACAATTTTTCTACAAATTTTTGCGTTTTTTTCAGTCTACTAAAATTCAGCAAAAAATTTATTAATTTTTACCAACGCTTTTTTATTTCTAATCTACTAAGTGTTAGCAAAACTTTGCTGAATCTACAAATTTTGTTGCTAAAAATCAGCTCGCTGATTTTCAGCAAAAGATTTTGCTGACATTAGCAACTTTTTTGCTAGCATCCTCCTGACTAAAATTTTGCTGACTCAGCAAAATTTTTTGCTGTCTTTACAAACTTTTTTTTATGAGTGTAAATTAATAACTTAAAGTTAAAAATCAAAATATAAAAATAATAACTAATTATTAATAAATTAAGCAATTTATCAGAACACAGCGATTCGCACAAAGACACTACACTCATAAAAAAAAGTTTGTAAAATCAGCAAAAAATTTTGCTGAGTCAGCAAAAATTTAGTCAGGAGCTGATTTTTACCAAAAAAATTGTAATCTCAGCAAAAGTTTTGCTAACACTTAGTTGAATGAAAATGAAAATTTGGTTGGTGAATTTTACAAAACTTTTTGCTGAGTCTTAGTAAAAATAAAAAAACACAAAAAACTAGTTGAAAATCTGAATATTAGTTGAAATTTAGTTAACTGCAAATGAAAATCGACATGGTAAAATTTACAACACTTTTTGCTACTTATTAGTTGAACTAAAGTAGCAAAAATAATTTACTAATCTACAATATTATTACAAAGTATTTGTAAAATACAAATCAAAATTTAGGTAATAAAATTTAAAACATTGCTTGTTGCATATAAGTAGAAATAAAAGAAATTTTAACTCTTATATAAATTTTATTGAAAAAACGAGTACATAAAAGCAGTAAGATACGAGTATATTAATAAGCAATATTTATTGATGTAAATAAAAACTAAAATACAAAACAAAAGCCTCATTTCACAGAATGAATATATTACATTTTTAAAGTAAAGTAATACACAATTTCTATCTAAATAAAATACTGGCTTCAGTCAGGTGTTGGTATGATACGAAAGTTAATTCTTTTTAAATAAAAAATAATTGTTATTTAAATTTATTTTCATCGGGATAAACATTAATTGCATTTATAGTAATTAAATGTACTAAAGTCCCAAAACTTATTTAACAAATTGTGAAAAGCAATCTGATGTAGGCGTGTCCCTATCCGGATTTCATTCCTGCCCAAGAAAATCTTCAGGGGACTTTGTTATTAGAATTTCTAGAGATATTTGATATGTTAAATCACAAACTCAATGAGAATTTCTTGTCCTCGTCTAGGAGCGAGATTCAAAATTTAAAATATCAAAGAAAAAACAAAAACAACAACAAAAAATTGTCACAATTGGCTTTGTCATCTTCCAAATACTACTCTGTTTTTTTTGACAGACCTAGCAATGTAGCGACGTTTATTCAAGTAAATCAACAATAGAAAATCATGTTTTCTATTAGTGTCAGTTACATTTAAATTTGCACAAGCACCTGCATATTTGTTATTTAAATTTATTTTCATCGGGATAAACATTAATTGCATTTATAGTAATTAAATGTGCTAAAGTCCCAAAACTTATTTAACAAATTGTGAAAAGCAATCTGATGTAGGCGTGTCCCTATCCGGATTTCATTCCTGCCCAAGAAAATCTTCAGGGGACTTTGTTATTAGTATTTCTAAAAATTTGTTATATAATAACACTTTATTTTCACCTGTATGAAACACAAAATAAAGACCTAAATTTAAGGCAGGCAACAAATATAACATGGAACTGAATTGCTTAGCTTTTTTTTATAAACTATTTTTTTTTGATTAAGTTTACATAAAAACAAATAATATTAAAAAAATTATAATGAGATTTAATACTAAGGCTGAGTTTTTGGGATGGCAGTTAGGCATGGTTTAGTTTAACGTAAAATCGAATTTTGTCATCCATTTCCAAATTAATTAACATAAATTTGTGGAGACAACACTTTCTCATATAGAATTTTGGCCTTTATACTTCACACACTAATTTTAAAGATAATCAACATCCTGAAAGCTCGAACCATGAGGGAAATTTGCATGCAAACAACTCATTGGATTATTTTTAGACAAGTTGTCCAAACATAATATTATTTTTGGGGCGGTGGACCCTGAAATTGCTGAAACTGAAAAAAAAATCTAAAGGTACCACTGACAGGCAGTCACAAGTCTATATTTCTATGCATTCCCGGAGAAATCTAAGGATTTCCTCTTTAATCCATTTAGAAATAGATTCTGAAAAAACTAAAGAATTAAACAAAAAAGTAAAAAAAAAAAAAAAAAAAAAAATGAAAAATGTGACTTGCGGTTTTTCGTACATTATGAAGACCAGTTTATTTATTGTTTTTTTGAGTAAAATCTATTGAATTGATTATTAGAAGTGTAAGCAAAACAATTTTTTAATGGTAATTTTCTACTTATCGATTTTAATATTAAGGAAAAGCCATGCAAATACTTGTTTGTAGTCAGTATCGTAGAAAACAATTCGTAATTGCTTGATGTTTTAATATTTTCAGAACCGTTAACTTTGCATAACCAATGTTCAGGGCTTAACCATTAACTTAAAAATTCTGAAAAAGAGAGCATAGTTAGCTGTGGCGTACCCAGAATACCCGGTCCCCCGAAACGATTTCGATTTTTTAGATTGCGAAGTTATAACTTTATGTTAAAAATATTATTAACCATAAACAAAATTCTATAATATCACATTCATTGAAATAAACCTTTAGAAATAGCAGAAAAAGATACTAAAAGTAAGATAAAAATTCGGCTGCAGAAAAACTTATAAAATTAACTTGAATAATATTAATGTGTCAAAAATCAAAAGAATACAGTTAGTTTCCAAAAAAAACTAACTGTATTTTAAACAACGCGGTTTCTATACGTTTTTTATTAAAAAAATATTGTAAAAAGCCGATTAACCGGTTGCTGTTTTGGACACTTTAAATACAGTTAAATAAAATTGAAAAGTTTCTTTGTTAAAAAAGTGAGTAATAACCAGAGACGAAAAAAAATTTCTAAATCCGTGGTGTCTATGGCAAAAGTCAAAATTACAAGGTTAAAACATTAGACACAAAATTTTGAGAAAAAACTCATTTCAAGCAAGATAATTAAAAAAAGCAATTTTAAAGCTCAAAAATACGCAAATATGAGTAAAAATGGCAACAAATGGAAGTGATAGAGCTGGCAAATTTTCCGTGATTTGTGTATTTTCATGGGTTTTTCAAGGAAACAATATACAAATTTCGAATCACATGAAATACAAACTCATATCAACCGCTCCATTGGAGTACTTTGAAATCCATTTTTACCCACTAAATATGCGATTGAGCAGTTATGTTTTTTATCAAATTTTTATTACTTTTATCCCTTTCATCTTATATCTAATTTTCTATGAAATCTAGAGGATTTTCCAAACAAGTTTCAAATATGTAGAAAATGTTACGTTTCGATATTTTAAACTATTAGAAATTTTTCATAAAAAATTCACAATTTTTCAGTTTTATTTTTTATATTTAAAATAAATATTTTTTTTTTCCAAAATTGACTAATTATTTTGCAGTACTAGAAAATACATTGTGTAAATTAGTGAAGTACTTTTTACACTATTTTTTTGTAAATCTAGCAAAAAAATTTTGAATGTTAGTAAAAAAAAGTTTATGATTTTCACCAAAAAAAAAACTAGTAAAATTGTTCAAAATTAGTTTTTTTGCTGATGAAGTATTACAAAAACTTTTGCTGTGAACGCATTTTCAAAAAACAATTTGCTGAAAATTAGTGCACTTGATTTACAAGACGTTTTACTAACTTTTCTACTAATGTTTTTTTTGAGTGTACCTTCTACTCGCACTTTTCGTTATTAACTACAAAATGCATGCAAATGTCGCTCAATTTCTAATCAATAAAATCTTATTGCAGACTGTGAAAAGACATTTTCGCCCATAAAGTCGTCAATGTGGTATGAAACATGACAAAGTACACTCAAAAAAAAAGTTTGTAAAGTCAGCAAAAAATTTTGCTGAGTCAGCAAAATTTTAGTCAGGAGGGTGCTTGCAAAAAAAATGCTAATGTCAGCAAAATCTTTTGCTGAAAATCAGCGAGCTGATTTTTAGCAACAAAATTAGTAGATTCAGCAAAAGTTTTGCTAACACTTAGTAGATTAGAAATAAAAAAGCCTTGCTAAAAATTAATAAATTTTTGCTGAATTTTAGTAGACTGAAAAAAAAGCTAAAAATTTGTAGAAAAATTGTAGTTTAGTTAATATATTTGCTGAAAATCATTAAACATATTTTTGTGATTCTTTTAAAAATAATTTACAATAATTACGAAATATAAAAAATTTTCATTTTCCCACATTGACATGAATTAATTTAATATCTGAAAATATATAGAATTAAATATATATAACATAACAAAAATTTTCTTTCAACTACTTACATCAATGGTTGTCTAAATGATGCTTTATTTAAAGGACGCAACTGACGAAGATAATTATAGAAACGAAACGAAAAAATAAACAAAAACAAACGAAACGAAAAAAACAACCCTTTTTTGCAATAAGAAAAAGGAACCATAAAAATCTACCTAAGATGTGTGTCTTTGTCTTTCGATTTACTCTGGCTACATGTCTGTATATGTTTGTTTGCAATTTGACCACCACCAATTTAAATTTTGTCTTTTATTTAATTAAAAGACTATTATTTTCATAAGCCGGCGACAACGCAAAATTTAAGTTGTTTTAATCCTCAATTTTGTTTTATGTATGTAAAAACAGATACAAAAGTCTTCCATGGTTGATTTTTTATATGTCTTATTAGAGTTGTACTTTTAGTATCATTTTCCTCTTCTCTACTACATCTTAACATGCCGCGACATCTACTTCATTCTGCGTATATCTTTCAATATGGTTGTCGTCCACACTATTAATGTGCTTATCAGCTCAATTTTTTTTAGCAAAATTTATTAGCAAAACATTTAGTATATTAGTAAAGCATTGGTAAGTGCTGGTTAAGTGCTGAATAAGTATAACAAAAATTTCAGCTTGAAACACGAATTTAGCAAAAAATTTTGCTAAAAAAATAGTATACCTGATTTACAAGACGTTTACTAACTTATTTTTTTGAGTGTAGATGCAGTGGTAGCTTCGTTATTCCTTAATAAAATCATATATAAGAAAAGTTTAGAAATTTTTCGCTTATCAAGTCGTCAGTAAGCTTTAAAACACGAAAAATTACATGTTTTTATTGCTAAATTTGTACTCCATAATATTATATAGACGACAAATATTAAAATGTCAACAAAACATCATTGATGAAAATGTCATCTAAGACTGCTTTGCCTACTGGGTTGTGTATGTTTGTGTATTTGTGTGTGTACTTGTTTTGTTTGTAAACTACAAATGCATTTCGTATTTTATACTGAAACTTTATATTTAATCAACAGTTTATGAAAACATTATTTGAGTATTATGTCTGAAATAAAATATGTTTTTATATATTTAAAATTCAATTAAAATATTAATTGATTTAATTAAACATTTGTTTAGAAACAAATTTAATTAAAATGAAATATTTTATTAGATAGTTTAGGTTGATAATTTTTTTTTATATTCAAATTACTTCACAAGATCTTGAAAAAATCATGTGTCATACGGCCTTAAATTGCGTGTAGTGCGTATGAGTTTCCGACAATAACAGCATCCGTTTTGTATAAAATAAATAGCACAACGTCTATGAATTTCAAGAATTATCACAGCATATACACAAACACACCACATACATACACATTCCATAAATACATATATAGATTAGCATCGTAGGCAGTATCCGTTTCCGCTTTGCATAAAGCAAAACAACAGCACAAAGATAGCACAATGTCTATGAATTTCTAGAATCAGCACAGCACTTTCACAAACGCACAAAAGCATTCCATAAATACATACATATATCACAGTATATATCAAATCCATTAACAGTTATATGAATAAGTTGAAGCACGTAATATCAAATGATTTATATATATATTTTTTATGTGTATTTTCTCATACATACATATAATTACTGTATGTACATAAACAAATGTGTGTGTATGTGTATTATTATCCAATTTGTGAACTTTCATTCAAAAATACCAAAGCTTTCATGGTATTAGATGATTTGATTTAACAAGTGTAACTTTTTAAAGAATATAATTGTATTGATGCTTAAAACAAAAGTGGTTCGTATCACTGCAAAAAGAAAATAAGTATAATAAATATAACAATTATTTGCTAAAATAAATGTTACTATAATTGTTTTTATGAAATTTTTCCCATATATTTAAATATATATAAGAGAACAAAAATAAAGTTTTATGTGAGTATCTTCAGTGTCATTTAATAACATGCGATTTGGCGAGGATTTAATAAAATTAATGGTTATTTAAAGCACAATTTTGTAACAGCCCGAGTAAAAACCTTTACATAGAATCATGCATTATTTTATATAAATGTGTATGTTATTGCATGCTATTATAAATAAATACATATGTGTATGTATGTTTATAACATTTTTTCCTCTAAGTTTTTAATACGATGCCACATATAATTACATCTTCCCTATGGGGAATGGGACCGGTTCTGCGTGTGCCACAGGATCGGTCCCTTCGTGCCAGAGACCGGTCCTCTGCTAACCCCTACCATATGTAAATAACTTCCAACTTTAACATTGGCTTGTCATAGTAGGGGGTCATTTGTCTGCTCTAAACCACATAGTGGCATGCCACAGGACTAACCAAAGATGGTCATACCACAAAAGGGCCATGTCGTATAAAATAAACGAAAACTAAACAGCTTCCAATGGGTAAAATTCCGGCCAACTACTTGTAAATAAGCATTCTGGTTAAGTGGTATGTCTTCCCTTTATCAGTCACAGGATTGGTAATTTTAGAACAATTGACACTGCGTAACCCACTTCAGTATTAAATTATACCAGTCCTGTGATAAGTCCTTCTTTAACCAGTCACTTTTAGGAAAATTGACTCCTCATTCCCCATAGGGTTATTACATATTGACCAATATATAATATTATATGACATATACCTACAATTATAAATGGTTAATCTTATTATGTACGAATACATGTTAACTATAACATAAATCAAAATTATATACAATATCATATATCGTAGTATTACAAAAAACTTATGACATTTTGGATGAAACGGTATCTTTAAATGTTCAATGTTCATCAAGTTTGATATAATTTTTATTGAAGATAAAAATTATGTTTTTTCAACCTTTAATTGTGCAATAAAAATTAAAATTATTCAAGTTCACGGCCATACTTTATATTTCTTAATTAGGATATTGTCTTAACAAATAATCTATAGAGTTTTTGTTTTCAAATTTATTAACCACTTTCAGGAATATGTTGATAGATCTATTTCGGGAATTTTTGGTTCACATCATCAAAACACGTTTTGAAAGAAGTGACAGTCCCATGCTAACTTTAAAGTTTCATATAACCTATTTATTTCACTAAATGAGAACTAATATATGAACTTAAAGTTAAAGATTATCACCATTGATCAAAAAATAATTTGAAAACTTGTTCGATATGTGCAAGCTCTACCTTTGGTAGATATACAATAACAAGGAGAATAAAAACAAAAAGCATGCATTGTAAATCCACCAAAGGTAGAGCATTTTTATATCAAACGTATATTTATGGAATTTGATATTTTAAATTGTGATGTCATTTAAGATAATTTTAATAGATATTTCCAATGAATATTTTCGAGTTGATTTTAAGTTTTATGTAAAAAAAACCTAACTTTCCAACAACTTAAAAATGTTTTTGTTTTTTTCATTTTGCAATTCATTGCTTTCTTTGATACCATTTATTTATTTAATTCTACCAATCCAATTATATATTGCGCGTTTAATAACGTATGGTATAACATATTGTAAGATACAATTAAATATGCAGTTTTACGAAAAATTACAATGTTATGTAAATTTGTATCTTACTATATATTATGTCATAATTAACTATAGAGTAATTCCATATGAAAACGATCAAAATTGGCAAATTTTTGGACGACCCCTCTCCGATTTTAAAATAAATAGTCTCAATCGATTGCCCAGCAAAAAATAATGTACCTACATATTTTTTTTTTTTTTATAGTGACTGGTTTAGTGGTGGTGTGCACCACTGTCATGTGACAAAATTGAAGAATTCTTCATAAGGGACCTCATTGAAAGTTGTTTAAAAAAAAACTACTAAAGCGATCGCAACGAGTGATAGCTCGTTGGAAAGGTATTGAATCAGGCTTTAATTGCAAAATAAAATTTTCCTAATTTTCTTGTTAAATAATTAAAAATAATTCAATTATAAAAAATATAAAAACAATGAGAACAAGGTGGTCTCTTAAATGCTCTTCTCCTGTCCAAACAAGGAGTCGGGGCCCATTTTTTTATTGCTGATTCTTAAAGCAAAAATTATGAGGAATCCAAAAAATATAAAATTAGCCGGAAAATTTAGGAGCTTCTGTGGAAAATCGGAAAATTTAATTTTCATGGGAAAAAAGGTAAATTTCTGAGAAAAATTAGGAAAATTTTATTTTTCAGTTAAAGCCTGATTTAATGCCTTTCCACGAGCTATCACTCGTTGCGATCGCTTTAGTAGTTTTTTACAACTTTCAATGAGGTCCCTTATGAAGAATTCTTCAATTTTGTCACATGACAGTGGTGCACACCACCACTAAACCAGTCACTATATAAAAAAAAAAAAAAAATATGTAGGTACATTATTTTTTGCTGGGCAATCGATTGAGACTATTTATTTTAAAATCGGAGAGGGGTTGTCCAAAAGGTGATCGCTTTCATATGGAATTGCTCTATATTAAATTATACAAAACTGGATCACATTATACTAGATTATATAACGACCAATTAAGAAACGTATATACCCAGCAAAAATAGTAAGGAAAAAGAGTAATAGCAACAATACAACTGCTAAATCGGATGTTGTTCAAATTAGGGTTTTTATCGGTGAATTTAACATTGGTTTGTCATAGGAGGCGAGTTGTTCCTTTTAATAAAAATCAAAGTTAAAGCAAATCAAAGGGTTTTTTTCACTTATTTTATATATTTTTTAATTAAAAAATAAAATCTTGTTACTGGCGTGGAGTTTGGACGTACAAACTTGGTAATGACAAGCTGACGCTCTACCCCTGAGCTATCGGTTGATATACATGATAGTTGACTTTTAGCAGACTTATTCTTCTTTGATGATGTACCATAAAAAAAACAATGGGGGCATGTATAAATTTGTTTTTAGAAGAAGTTATTTTTATTTAGTAAGAATTTATGAATATAAATTTTTCTAAAGCTTTGATATATGCTATTTTCAAGCAAGATACATACTTTTTTCCTAGAGTTTTCTTTAAATGTTTTAAAAATTTGCTTCAATATAAAAATAAATAAATATAAATATTATATTTAATGAAAAATTAATTAGATATTAACTTCTCAAAGTTTGTTTGATATATAAATGTTAAAAACATTATCTAACAAGAATTTAAGAATAATTTTACAATTTGATTTTTTTTCATATTTTCATTAAATATCATAATAAATTTAATGAAACTAAAAAAACAGTAAATACTTATTATTAACATATTGTCAAATGTGGAAAAGAATTCCTCATTGGTATACTTTTATTACAGACCACTTATTGTTTATGCAATCAAGTTGTGCCATTTATTCAAAAATGTTTTAATTTTGTATTGAAAATCCAATAATTGTTTTTTGGGATTTTCATATATTTAGTTAGAATATTGTTCTACCTCATTCAAAGTATATCGACATGAAAATTGTTATTTTTCAAATAATTTGCTTTTATAATTAGGGTTACCAGATCAGGCACTAAGGCAGTCAAAAGGTTCTCATAGAGTTTATTTTGTCTGTTGCATATACTGACTCGTTTTGAGTCATTCCAATTATCTGTTTGCATATCAGACAACTGAAGATTTGGGTGATGCCAATAAAATTGTATTGTCTATCATGAAAATGATCAATTTTTTTGAAAAGCAACATATAAAATTTAATATGACAATATCATATAAGATTTCTAGACTTGAGGTAGAACAATATAATATAAAAATAATTTTTTTTAGCTTTAATACAAAATTAAAACATTTTTGAACAATTAGCATACCACTGCTCTTCCCAACAAACACTGTTTGTTGGAATATATTTTGTTTTTACAAACACAAAGTTTACACAAAGTATATTGACACATAAAATTGTTATTTTTTAAATAGTTTGAGTTTATAATTAAGGTTACCAGATCAGGCAGGTTTATACTCGAAGGCAGACAAAAAGAGTCTCATAGAGTTTATTTTGTCTGTTGCATATAATGTCTTGGTTTGAGTTAAGCCAATTATATTTTTCTATTGCAGACAGCCGATGATTTGGGTGATGACAATGAAACAATTGTATATTCTATCATGAAAATTATCCAATTTTTGAAAAGCAACAAATAAAATCTAATATGAAGTTGTTTCATTTATTTTTGCTGGCTTGCGATTTATAAAATAAAGAGTGAAAGCGAGTAAGGGTATACAGATCACAATTTGTTAATCGCGTTTTTTTTTTTTAAATAATATAATAGAACCAGTACATTAACACGTACCTGGGTAAAAATTTGTGCTATTTTTCTGCAATGCTATATAAAATAATTACTTTAAAAAGCTACATTTTCGGTAATATTTGTATTTTGTTTCCAATATTTTGTTTAAATTAATTGCATAGAACTTTTTATTTTTTAGCACAATTTAGAAAATACAATAGTAAAACAAAGATCTTGTTAAAGAAGTGCAGAGATAACATCGTTTAAGTTTTTGCTTTTAAATTTGAAAAATTCCGATATTAAAAGTGCTATTTGTATTTAAAATAGGAACATCGAAAAGGGTATATATCCGAAGTAAGCATAAACTTAAAAAAATATATTATAAATGTTAGTTTTACTAGTTTTCAAAGCTAAAACGGTAAGTATTGTAGCGTTTAACTCTTATTTTATATATATTAAATTCTTATTCCCGAATTAAAATTTAACTAAATTCAACTCTTCATTAAATTCAAATCACATTTTCATTTGTGTTTGACAATTAGTAAACTAAACCACAAATTGTACAACTCACTAGCTTTTATTATTTCAGTTCATTTTTTTTTTTTTCAAACTTACAAATGCAAACAATTACAAAATCAAACTTATAAATAAATAAAATTAAATACTAATTAAACAAGCAACAAATCTTGACTGCAGAAGTTTCTTGAGTGTAAATTTAACATTTTATTCAATCGTTATTATCATAATACATCATTTAGAAAATATTATACAATTTTTTTAATCAAAAATTAAATGATGTAATTTAGTTTAAAAAATGTGTTTTTCTAACCTTTTTTCCAGTTAAAAATAAATATTGCAATTTCTCTTATTTAAAATTGTTTAAGTTTTATTGATTTTGTTCATTTTATTCTATCTGCAAATGTAGTAACACGGACTACAAACATCTCTTGTCTTTATGCGTGTGTGTCAAGTTCATTAAATTCTTTCATTTGAATTGAAATATTTGTTTATATAAACAAACAAATTAATTAAAATGTAATGACGGAATTATTTGAATATTATTATTGTTTTTTAAAACGCACATCAAACACAAATATTTCTATTTTCATAGTTATTGAAGTTTGACTTCGGAATATTATATTTTTTTTATATTTAAGGTCATAAAAGTGACCCATGTACATATAATATGTACCCTGAATAATCATTTTTAGTAAGCCGGAATTCTTGAGTACTGATTTATATGGCTTTGAAAAAGTACAGCATAAAAAAAAAATAAGAGCAACATTTTATGTATCAAAACTTAATAATTTGAATAAATCAAATTCAGAAACCCCGCAATTGAAACTGTTCCAGAACGATTTCCTTAGGCGAGAATAAAATCTGGATAGGGATCAGCATATAGGAAATTATATTTCACAATGTGTTGAATAAGTATAGGATTTTAGCAGATTTAATTGTTTAAATGCAATCAATGTTTATTCCGATACAAATAATATTGAAAAAAAAAAAATATATAAATTAAGATTATAATTTCAGTTGCAATTTATACAATCCTGAAAAATCTGATATTTATTTTTTCCCCACAAGATTTTGTTCATCTTCTTTTATATTTATTAATAACACTGTAGGTAAAATTTCAACTTTTGAAATGACACACCGAACCCCCGGGACACGTAAACTTAGTTTTAGGGCATAGAATCTAGTGGTATACTCCGTTTTAATAGATTAGCTCAAAATAAAAAGATATTTAAATTTTAAATTTGCATTGATTCAAGCGATTTTTTGAGTGTATTTGAAGTAAACGACATCGAAAGCAATTTTGAAACTACTTTATTTATTGTTTATATGTCGAAACTCAAGGTAATAAAATTTGAAGATTCGCACCATATGATCTAACAGATGTCAGTTAAGTCAAAGGTTATTACCCTGATGTTTCGGATTGTATATAAATGTATTATATCCTCCTAAAAACGAACTGATATCATTGTTAGACTTAAGGTTAGCCAAATATACAATAAATTAAGTTATTTCAAAAAGATTTTGATGTGTTTTTCTTAAAATATACTCAAAAAATTGGTTGAGTTAATGCAAATTTAAAATTGAAATATCTTTTTAATTTGAGCTAAACTATTTAAACGGAGTATACCACTGAATTCTACGCCCTAAAATTTAGTTTACGTGTCCCGGGGTTTTGGTTTGTTATTTTGGCATACTTTCAGTGTAATTAGTGTTTTCTAATTGTAATAGTACACAGAAAAAATTATGAACCTAAAATATCTAATTAAATATTTGATTTGAATTTAATTTGTTTTAAACAAATATTTAATTGAATGAATTAATATTTTAATCGACTTTTAAATATATGAATACATATTTTATTATAGACGCAATTATCATATTTTTTTTTCATACACTGTGTGCATAAATAGAAAATTTTCAGTATAAAATACAAAATACATTTGAAGTTAACAAACAAAACAAGCACACATACAAACATACTCAGCATTGCAAAAAACACACATACCAACGTATAGATCACACACATTTTTTGTGGGTATCATATTTTTTTTTTTTTTTTTTTTTTGTAGAGGTTATTTTTAACTTTTTTTTCCTTCTTAATTTTAATAAAAGGTTTAATTGATAGTATCATTGTCGTGATAGGTTCAAAATCAATTAAAATATTAATTGATTCAATAAATTTTTTAATTGAAACCCGTTTTAGTTTTTTCTGTGTAACATTTTAATTATGTTTTCAAACCGGACAATTCAAATGATGAAACATTAATTAATATTTTAATAAACTATTTATTTAAATAAAATATTTCAACAATCATTCAACCATAAAAATGTTTCAGTGATTACATGTATAAGAAATCAAAGTTTTTATTCAAATAAATCAGTTTAAAAATTCCATTGTGAAATGCAAACATGCACACCTTTTGCTTTTTATAAAAATTCCATAGAAGAAACGTATGTAAATAGTAATACTTACTGTAAGACTTATTATAAAATTCACAGAAACACGTAAATAGCGTGGAAAGACTTTAAGAAGATCATAACAAAAATATTTCAATTTAAGCAGAAATAAAAAACTATATTTTATACATTATTTAATAACTGAATGTCTCTCTCGAATAAGGGTATAAGCTACATTTTTTTAAAAATGTTTTTTTTTTTTTTTTTTGCAAAATGTGGGTTCAGCAAGCATTAAAATTCCAAAAATATTGCCAAATTATGTCGCAAGCAGACATAAAATACTATGTATTTTTTAAGCTAAATTTTTTTGTTTTTTTTTCAAAATATGGATCAGTAAGCATTAGAATTCGAAAAATTGTGTCCAAATTTCGTCGTTTTCTGTCCCAAAACTAACCATAAAAGACGATTTTTATTGAATATACGTTTTTATTTTCAAAAATTTAATAAAGTTTAAAAGGTATACTTATGCTATTTGCAGTGCAGCTAATCTTTATTTATCAAAATTTCAACATTTGATATCCCAAGACTATACCAAAGTTATATAATAGATATTTTTATTTGCAAAAACCTTTTTTATTCTTGAAATTTTACCATTCTAAGTACGAACACAAAAAATTGTATATATTCACATTTAAACAAAACATTATTTAAGTATTATTTTTAGGAAATTTTTAATTTTGACCATGGAAAACTAAAGAATTAAATGTAACATGGTCAGTCACTTTCTATTGGGGCTGCTACATACTGGAACACCATGAGTTTTTCGTTAAGGGGGATATAAAAGTGCTCTATAGTTTCGATCCAACTTTAATGACATTCTTTATTGTGGTAAACAATAAAAAATTAAGGATGCACGTTTTATTTTTTGTAGTCAATCAAAGGTGTAGGACTCTACATATGGTTGTTCAAAAATAAAAAAGTAGAACAGAAATTATTTAAAACACCTGCTTATGAAATCTATTAAAATACAAATAAAATTGTAACACACACACACTCAAAAAAATAAGTTTCTAAGAAGTTGGTAAAACATCTTGTAAAACAAGTATACTATTTTTTAGCAAATTGTTTTGACGAAATTGTTTTACTAATAGTTCACTAATGTTTTACTAATTTATTTTGCTAAAAAACTTGTGCTGATAAGCACATTAATATTGTGGACGACAACCAGATTGAAAGATATACTCAGAATAAATTAGATGTCGCGGCATGTCAAGATGTAGTAGTGGCGAGGAAAATTATACTAAAAAGTACGCCTCTTGTAATTTTTGTATGAGTTTTTCATACATTATAAAACAAAAGGACGCCAACAGCGTGTATAAATTGTGGATTAAAAAACATAAATGTTGTATTGTCACCGGCTTGTCAAAGTAATTGTCTATTAATTAAATTAAAGACAAAGTAAAATATTTAAATTTAATAAATAATAAGTGTGTATTTGTAAACTAAATAATTATAGTGACAATTAATGTATTGTGGTTAAATTGCAAACAAATATAATTTCTGGTAGACACTATAAAGCGATAGACAAGACACATATTACGTAATTTTGTATGTTCCCTTTTCTTATTGCAAAAAGTGTTGTATAAGGTAGCGCAAAAATAACCCTCCGATGTTTTTTTTTATTATGTATTTATTATGTATAGCATTTTCTGATAGGAGGATTAGTTTTGCGCCTCCTTATATATTTCACATTTTGTTGTTTATTTTTGTTTCGTTTCTAGAAAGATGCCATCATTTATACAACCATTGATTTAAGTAGTTGAAAATTATTTGTTTATGTTATATAAAGGGTCCGACATCAAACGTTTTTTTTTTTCAACTAGTGCTTATTTTGTGGATGGTAACACTTAGCTCATGTCTGATTTGACAGATAATTAGTTTTATTCTTCCGCTGAACGAATATGGTCCGTATGTTCGTTATCTTGTGAAAAAAGTGAAAGAAACTGGCATCCTCATCGATAAACCAAAGCGTGAAAAGCCAAAAACAGTGCGTACACCCGAGAATATTGCTGCTGTGGCAGAAAGTGTGCGTGAAGCGCCATCAACATCAATTCACCGTCGTTCTCAACAATTGAACATTTCAGAGACATCATTGAGACGAACTTTGCATAAAGACCTTGGTATGACGCCATACAAAGTCCAATTGCTTCAGGAGTTCAAAAAAAAAAGTTAGCAAGGATTTTTTTAATTTTGAATCAACTAAGTGTTAGAGAAACTTTTGCTAAATCTACTAATTTTTTTTGAAAAAAATCAGATCTCGAATTAACAGCACAAGAGTTTGCTGACATTAGCAATTTTTTTGCAAGCACCCTCCTGACAAAAATTTTGCAGACTCAGCAAAATTTTTTGCTGACTTTACACACTTTTTTTTTGAGTTTACCCTTATTCTACTAATGAAAGTTATGAAGCGCAATTTCTATGCTACTTCTGCTTAATATTTTTAAGTGAAAGTTGGTACACATGTACATCTGTCATACATTTGCAGAATGCCAAAAAAAATTTATCAAAACTGAATATTTTGATGGTTTTCCTCGTTTTTTTACCTCTGCCGTACACTTTGATTTTTGGATTTTATACCCTTGTTCGAGCGAGGTTCAGTTGTAAGAGTTTATAATTCTATTCCCCATTAAACAAAAATACTGTACTAATATGTAGTAGAATAGAATAATAAAAAATGTATAAAAGACAAAGGAATTATTTCTACATAAATCGTATAGTCTTTTATATTTATTACTATAGAAACATATGCGGAATAAAAGTGCAACAAATTTTGTGTAGCTGATTAAAAAATATAATTATGCTATCAAACTTTTGCCTTTATTTTAGGATAGCCGCATGTTTTCTTGTGCTATTGCATCAATTATATGCAAACTTAGCAAACGCTTTTTTTAAAATGACAAAAATAGCAGAATAACTTCAAAAACAATATGTATATTTTTTGATAGGAGCAATTCCATTTAATATCACCGTGAAAGTAATCGATGTTTTCCGATTTCGATAAAATTTTGTGAGTGTATGCGGTAGTGAACGCAAGTATTAAATTTTTTTTTTTTTTTTGGAAAACTCTGGCAACCCTATAGCTTCAAATTGTGGAGTAGGGACCTCACTTAAAAGGTCATAACTTTTGATGTCTAAAAAATATCGACAAATTTATTTTTGCATAAGAACGGCTAGGTTTAAAAGGGTATAAAAAATAAATAATAACACCAGAAAATGTGTTTTTTTCAATAGTAATAGTAGTTTTTCAATAGCTACAATTAAAAAAAAAAAAAAAATACATTTTCTGGTGTACATACTTCTACATTTTTTCTGATATCTCACTAAGAAAGGAGCTTTCCACTCTAAAATTGACAGGGTGTTTAGAACACATGTGTAGCTATTTGTATAAAAATTTCCAAAAATTGATTTTAAAGTTTTTTTTTTTCAAAAATTTGTATTTTTTAAAACTGTGTAAAATTTTTTTTATTTGTTTTTTATACCCCAAAACCTTGCCGTTCTTATGCAAAAATAAATTTGTCGATATTTTTTACACATCAAAAGTTATGACCTTTTAAGTGAAGTACAGATAGTATGACTTGCTCCGAAAAATGTGGATTTTGACCGACTTATCAATAATAATAATCGCTAAATCTTATAGCGAGCTTGAAAAAATGGTTTAATGCGATGAAAAAATATTTAAAAATATCCACATAAAGTGAAAAAGAATAAACCAGCTGTTGCCGAAACGTAAGAAGTAACTTCAAATTTTGAATTTACAAATTTTATTTGCCTCATGGACATTTAGTCATATTTAATTTTAGATGACAATTAATAGCAGAAAAACACTTTTCCGATGGAAATAACTTTATAAAAAAGTAAAATAAATTTTTGAACAAAACAAATACCGAAACCACAAAAAATCTAATTAAACATTTTAAAAAGGAGTTAAGTAAATACTAATAATATCGAACTTTTCAATATCTGTGGACAAAGTTGTTCCAAACTGCCTCAAAATAGTTTGAATGTGTATTATTTTAACAAAAAGTAAAATAGAGGGTTTTTCATAAAGTAGTCTTGGCGATGCCCAGTTCTTGAGAACGCCGCGGAATCGACTGATTTGGATCGTTTGCTACTGAAACCTGAATGGCAGCGATATTTTCGGCACTTCGACCAACCCGTTGTCTCACTGGCACGGCAGCATCACACAATGAATATGTAGACTCAAATTTTTGCTTGTCTACTAGGGCGAGAATAACGACCGAAAATTGGAGTTAACGCTCTTAAAGTTGCGGTCACCGACTCCGAATACATTTTTATAATTTGCATACATTGTTCGTTCGTGTACTTTACCATGATGAAAATGCTGAGTTTACTAAAAAAAAGGAAAGTAACAGTTAGATGATCAGTGAAAAAGTGCGTTCACTAATTAAATTCAAAATCGTCAAGTACTAATTGGAAAACCCTTTATCTTAAGTTTTTTTTAGTATGACCAGTGTTTTGGTCTTTTAGTTTTTGTTTATTTTCGGGCTGTTGAGGATCCATTCCATTATTTAGATAATAAAACAATATTGCATATGTTTGTCGGCGTCTCGCCTGTTTTATTTCTGCTTCGTTTTTCATATTGTTGCAATTTCATTCCGCAAACGTTAATATGGGTGTTAAAATAGAAAGTAAAGAATTTTATGCCAGTAATAAATAAAAATTTTATTATTTCAGGAACGTAAATGCAATTGTAAATAAAAGACAAAGCTTTAGAAAACCAAAAGCTTTATAGATGCAAATGCAGATTTTTGAAGACTGTACTTCTACCATAAAATTCCCTTAGATGAGATATGGCAGATTCATGATGCAACGTCAAATAAGTGCCGATAAAGGAAGTTGAAAAAATAAAATGTTTATCGTGTTTACAAACAAAAAACTAAAGTTTAAACAAAAACAAACTAATTATTTATCAATAATTTAATTATAAAAGTTGTTTTTCTACTCATTTATTTAAGAATAACAAGCAAAACAATGGTTTTTATATTTTTTGCTTTTCCTTTACCTTCTCTTTCTCGAAGGAAACTCACGGCACCGAGTATGCATACAAATTTCATGAGCTTGAATTAACAGAAATTTTCATATTGAATTCTCCTTAGCATATACTCCCACTAATTAAATTAAACACATTTCTTCTTCTGCATTAAATTTATTTTTTAAATTATTTGGTAATTTAAGAATTTAGAAAAATAAGTTATACAAATAAAGTTAAATGAAAAACAAATTTTGTAGATAAATAAAAAGCATATTCATTTATTTCTTAAGTTCTTAACACGTGTGTGTTTATACACAATATGTGTATTACACATACATGTTGTCTTTTACATAAGTTGTGTTTGTGTTCAAAATGTATTATGTTTATTGTACAGTGTCACAGTGGAATCAGAATTTAAAAATTAAAAATGGCGGATCCAGTATGGTGGCAATAATTTTTAACATTTGGATAA
Source organism: Delia radicum (assembly GCA_021234595.1). Classification (NCBI taxonomy): domain Eukaryota; kingdom Metazoa; phylum Arthropoda; class Insecta; order Diptera; family Anthomyiidae; genus Delia; species Delia radicum. Next base: position 191,188,246 of record CM037852.1, read on the forward strand.
ATTTAGTTTTAGTCAATTGATTTTGATTGCTATTTGGGATCGCTGATTCCGAATCTGGAACCGAAAATTTTAAATTCAAAATTCACGGCTGGTTAGTACGAATCTGATATCAAAAATTTAAAACTCAAAATGGCGTATCCGAAATGGCAACAATAAATTTAGAATATAAATATTTTGGATATTAACCATAGAAATTTAATGTTGGTCTTTTAGACCTATAATTTTTATATTTTTCAACTATCCTGCTAAAACCTTAGAGATAGCTTAATTTTTATTTCGGAATATGAAAACTCATAATTTTTTACATAAAAATTATAAACTTTTTTACTGCAGCATGAAGTTAAATCATATTTTTGTTAGATAAAAAAGTTTGTATTTTGCTGAGTCTGCAAAATGTTAGGCATGAAATTGCTTGTAAAAAAATTGCAAATGACAGCAAAATATTTTGCTGAAAATCAGCAAGCTGATTTTTAGCCACAAACTTAGTAGATTCAGCAAAAATTTTGCTATCATTTGGTTAACTAAAAATTTAAAACTTCTTGCTAAAAGTTAACAAAACTTTTGCTGAATATTAGAAGACTTAAAAAAACCCTTAATTAAATTTGCTGAAAATCTGAAAAAAAGTTTTGTCATATTTTTAAAAATAATTTACAGTATGTAACTAAATATATAAACGTTCATACTCCACATTAACGACAATAATTAATATAATATCTGAAAATATATAGAAATTATTTTACATAACGTAAATAAAATAATCTGAGAACTGCTTAGATCAACGGTGGCCTAAATATACAACCCTTTTTTTGCAATAAGAAAAAGGAAACATAAAAAATTACCTAAGATGTGTATCCTTGTCTTTCGCTATAGTCTGTCTGCCTGAACGTATATTTGTTTGCAATTTGACCACACTACCTGATTTTAATGATTTTAAAGATTTAGTTTCTAAATGTTTTATTAATTTAAATATTTTATTATATATTTAATTTAATTAATAGGCAAACACTTTGACAAGCCGGTGACGACACAAAATAAATGTTTTTTTAACCCACATCTGTACTATCATCGCTAGCGCTGTTTTGTATAAGAAACAGTTATAAACAGTTTTCATGTTTAATTTTTGTATATGTCTTACAAGAGTTGTACTTTTTAGTACAATTTTCCACTTCTCTACTACATCTGGACATGCCGCGACATCTACTTGATTCTGCGTATATCTTTCCATCCACACTATTAATGTGCTTATCAGCACAATTTCTTTTAACAAAATAAATTAGTAAAGCATTAGTAAAATATTAATAAAACATTTGTTCAAAACAGTTAAGTGCTTGAATAATTACAACAAAAAGTATAGCTGAAAACACAATTTCAGTAAAAAAACTTTGCTGAGAAATAATATACTTGATTTACAGGACGTTTACTAAATTTTCTACTTCCTTTTTTGAGTTTTGATTAACATATTTGTAACTTTTTTCACTTTTTTCATGATATTGCACATTTTAGTGTTTCTGTGTTTGAAAAACGTAAACTATATGGAAAAACTAACACATCTTGTGAAAAAATGTAAAAATTTTATTTTTTATTGTTTTTACCAATATCATCGTTTAACAAAATCAAAAAAAAAGTTTATGCATCGGAGTTTGGACCTTGCATGTTTAAAAGCTTTGGGACGCAGATAACAAATATGGCCTAAGAATTTTAAAGGTAGCTATAGTAGAAGAAATATTTGCAAACCAGTTTTTGAAAATAATTCTTCAAATTTTTTATATTTAATTAACATTTTGTTTAAAAAAAAAAAAATGTGAAATTTTTACATTCGAGCACGAACCGTTTTGCCAAGGAATGATTCTAATCGAGCATTATCATCGATGAATTTGTCATAGGAAGCACTAAATCGTTTAATGCTGCAACACAACTTCCTAGGAACATTTTATGCATAAATAACTTCCATGAAGTTGTTTAGGCAGAAAAACTTCCACAGAATCATATTTGGAATGTTAATGCCAATGTTAAATTCATTGATGAAAATGAAAAATTGTTATTAGGTTTGAACTCATACAAAAACATTTTAAGGCAGAATGATTAAATATTTTGATCATATAAATAACTAGCTGACCCGACAAACGTTGTTTTGCCTTCAAATTTCATTTTCATTGAAAGTCTGGTTCCGTTACAAAAGAGTGGTGGATTGATATTTCGAAGAAAATATCAATCCACGTATCCAAGCAATGATGTGTAACAAAGCAAAAATTTTGATATTCACAACATTTATATGAAAATGACTAATATTCAGAAAATTCATCACATCTCGACCAAACGAAAATATTTTTAAACAATTTTTTTTAAAACCATCCTCATTGCATGTTCTACAAAACGTATTCAGCCATTTTTTATTTTATGCAGCCGTTCTCGAGTTATGGAGTGACAATCAAAATGTACACTTCTTTTTATAAATATAGATACTCAACATTTCTATATTCTAAAAGCATAATAATATTTTTGATTTACCTGGAAGGTACCTTGGACCAAAATGTGGTGATACTGTTCCACTGTGCAATGTAAAACCATATGGATGTAATTTAATTCATATTAACTGAAAAATATTTTTTCATTAGTACGTAATTTTATTTTGCTGCTTAACAAAAAAAAAATGTTTAAACTCTTGGGAGCATGTTAAAGTCTCTGACAAATTCGTTTGAACAAATGGTGTTGAACAAATATTAAAAAATAAAACAGGCTGTGCAGAGTTCAACAAAACAAAAAACATATTTAAAATGTTGTTTGTTCAACATTTTTAGCAACACATATATTTTTTAGTTCTACTTTTTTCTAATGATAAATTGTATGACAAAAATTTGATTTTTGTTTGTGATAAATAAAGAAATTTAAGTTCATTAATTTAAAAAATCGGTTAGGAAATTATATCTGCAAAATACCAACAAAAACATAATCTGTAAAACATTTTTTATAACAGCCAAGACATTTTAATATACGACGGCAAAACAATAAGTCCGTGACTTTTGAATAAACCACAGTTTCTTTCACAAAAAAAAAAATAATTTTATTTACATAATCTCGTTTTAGCTCAATACACTTAGTCCAACGTTTCTCCAATTTTTGTATCCCTTCCGAAAAAATAGGATTTTTCGAGGTCCATAAAATAGACATTTCTTGGCCATATGGGGTCGTTTTTTTTTTTTTAATCCTCGTTCAATCGGTCCAATAAGTTGGCACAATATTCACCGTTTATTGTTTTTCCCTTTTGAAGGTAATCGATGTGGATTATCCCGCGTGGATCTCAAAAAAAAACTATTGCCGTCACCTTATTGGCCACGATTACGTTTATAGTCAATTGAGAGCAAACACGGCACCCATCTTGCAGACAGCTTTCTTAAATCAAACTGATCATTTAAAATCGAAACCACACTGCCATATGAAATGCCTATGGCATCAACAATCTTACGCACGTTTACTCTATGATCTGCCATATCGTGGATTTTTTAGATATTTTCGGTGCATTGACTTCAATTGGCCGTCCAGAGTCATTTGTACTTGTGCGACCACAACGAAAGTCTGTAAACCACTTTTTTACCATTGAAATCGATGGTGCAGGGTCCCCATAGTAATGGTTAAGCTTTTCCTTGGTCTGATTGATGGTGATTTTTTCGCAAAAAATAATGTAGGAATACACGAAATTCACTATTTTCCATTTTCCACGAGGTTGTATGTTTTGAACAGCTGTTAAACGCAAAGTAAATGACGGAATTTGCTTAAAATTTGGCAGTAGTCTATTGACAGCTGGTACTTGATGGCAGCAGTGTTGAATTTCATATAACTACGAGGCAAGTTAGAAAAGTCACGGACTTATTAGTCCGCCCTCGTATATAGATATTAAAAATCCTTTGTTTATCTAAACCAGTGATAAATTGAAGGTTGCTTTTTTTTGTCATTATTGTCATTTGTCATATCATCAACAAATACATTTTGTCTGTAGAATGAGTTACGAAAATAACACGAAATTATCTTATAAACTTCTGTATTTAAATGGACTTTTACATTTGCTTTGTTTTTTATTATTGATTTTTGATTGGATAACACCTTGTTTTTCAAATGGAGAAAACTTTAAAAAGTATTAAGTTGTTTTGATAGGTTTTTGCCAGCTTTTCTTTTATGTACGTTCTTTTCAAAAAGTTCGCAAAAAACTTTCAAGTAATTTTTGATATCTTTTTGCGTAGTTTGTTGTTTTACTGTGCGCTAAGTTTTATGAATTTCTTTCAATAACAGGAAAAAAGTTAAATTTAAAAAAATGTGCATTAGACGTGTTCTATAAATTCATATTGCGATATTTGAGGAAGAATGGGTAGTATTTGTTTCCTTTCTATATTAAAATAATATATATGAAATTTGGGGCCAATCGGATAAGGAGAAGTCGTGCCGGAAATCGATTGAAAATTTTAAAAAATTACTTTATTTAATTTTTTTGTAAAATTTTTTAAATGTAATAGATTTTTTCCAGATCATAAATGATTTGATATTTTAATAAAATTATATTTTCAAAAAGGTATACAAATCCAAAATCGGCTAAGAACCAGCCCAGTAATAATAAGTACCCACGGCTTCTATTGTGCCAAATACCACTTTACTACCAAATCGAGCACACCTCCTAAACGTTTTGGAAATTTTGCAGCAATACAATTTTTTTATTTAACATATTCATAAGTTGTAATATGTATATATTTTTAAGAATGTTGTTAACCTGTCGTAAGGTTTCGACAAAAACGGACGATATTTTTTTGGAATAATTTTGATATAACTAATTTAAAATTTTTAAATATTTTCTTTAACAAAATCGAAAAAATTTAGATTTGAACTTCATGGAATTGTTTATTACATTTTAGAAAATGAAAATAAAAAAAATTAAAAAAAAATATACCCCAGTACACTTTGGTAGGGCAGCGATGTGATTTTTGCGGATTTTGTAGAACAAGGCTAAATTGTTGTCATAAATTATTTAAATACAAAAATAGCAGGGACCGTAAATAATGATTATTGCTCGTTTTTTTGAATCAAAAAATCAATCACTTAGAAGAGACATAAAAAACAATTTATTGCACCATTATTATTATTTTTTGACAATCTTTGCATATCCGTCATGATTTTTAAATTTTTGATTTTTAAAGTTTTCTTCAATGGTAATGATTATTTTTGAGTAATAATAAAAAAAATCAGCCATAATCATTATTTTTGAGCAAAAAAAATAAAACTCAAAAATAATCATTATTTATTATTTTTATTTTTTTCGCTCAAAATAAAACTCACTTTCAATATGTGGAATTGACATATCTCAGGAAGTAGGAGGAGCTTATCGAAGATTATGGTAGCAATCTCTTCTTTGGAAGATTCTCTAGCAGATTAATGCATCAATCATATTTGTGGGTGAGGTTTAAGGTGTTAATTTTTAATTTCAAAATAGGGTTTTTTTTTGCCGTATTTTGTGAAAGTAACAATGTGTGGGATGGACATATCTCAGAAAGGAGGAGGAGCTTATCCAAGATTATGGTATCAATCTCTTCTTTGGAAGATTCTCTAGCACATTAATGCATCAATCATATTTGTGGGTGGGGTTTAAGGGGTTAATTATTAATTTCAAAATAGGGCTTTTTTGCCGTAAAGTCAAAACTTGGAAGCTCGATTTTCACCGTAGACGTATGTTTTAGTGGACTTTTTTGCTCAGTACAATCCCAAGAATCAGAAACGCGAAGCGCCCATTAAGATTTTTTTCCTTCCATACTAATCGCACCACCCTAATATGTATATATATTTACACCTTCATGAAAGTGAGTTTTATTTTGAGCGAAAAAAATAAAAATCATAAATAATGATTATTTTTTAGTTTTATTTTTTTGCTCAAAAATAATTATTATTGCTGATTTTTTTTATTATTACTCAAAAATAATCATTACCATTGAAGAAAATCATTAAAACTCATAACATAATCATTATTGTGTAATTTTTATTATAAAACTCATAATGATTACGGTCCCTGAAAAATAGGCTACTTATAGCAGGGATCGTAAATAATGATTAGTGTTCGTTTTTTTAAATTAAAAATCAATCACTTTATTGCACCATTATTTTTATTTTTTGACAATCTTTGCATATTCGTCAGGATTTTTAAATTTTTGATTTTTAAAGTTTTCTTCAATGGTAATGATTATTTTTGAGTAATAATAAAAAAATCAGCCATAATCATATTTTTGAGCAAAAAAAAATAAAACTCAAAAATAAGTATTATATATGATTTTTATTTTTTTCGCTCAAAATAAAACTCACTTTCAATTTACGACTTTATATATGATGTACTTACATATTTTTTCGCATATGTATATATCTTTACACCTTCGTGAATACTTATAATATAATTTGTACTTAATAATTTTGTTACTAAGCGCTTGTTTTGAATTATTGTTATAATTGCATTTGTTTTGATATATATTAATTTTGTTACTAACAATCGTTCTGAAATTGCATACGTATGTATGGTACATACGCATGTACATGCATATGCATTAGGCATATAACTTTTTAAATTTTTTTGATAATATCATAATTGGCATACCAATTGGCAATATCACGCACCATTAGTAATATTTGTACAGAACTTGCAATAAAAACTGAACGGGATATATATCTATTTTGCAAATATATACGTACTTTAAACTTAAAATTTTTATCTTACAATAATAATTAAAGGATGCTGTAATGTTGTTATTCTTTCTTAATAATATAACCATTGTATATGAGTTTTATTTTGAGCGAAAAAAATAAAAATCATTAATAATGATTATTTTTGAGTTGCATTTTTCTTTGCTCAAAAATAATGATTATGGCTGATTTTTATTAATATTACTCAAAAATAATCATTACCATTGAACAAAATCCTTAAAACTCATAACATAATCATTATTGTGTAATTTTTATTATAAAACTCATAGTGATTACGGTCCCTGACGTATAGTTTTGTTTTATCATCATTAAAACAGAAAAAACATTTACCTACTTTTTTCAATTAAATCGTTTGTTGAAAACGTTAAAAGCTGTCAATTAAAAAATAATTGAATCAATTAAATATTTGCTCAAATTCAGAATTTGCTTGACATTTTTTTATATTATTGCTCAAAAGCAAACATCAACACATTGTTGTTGTTTTTTTAATGTTTATGTTGTTGTTTTTATAAATGTTTATATTTAGTGGTATAAGTAATAAATATTTTAAATTCATTGCAATTATATTAGATATTAGATATTAATTCTTATTAGGTTTATTACTTTATTAAGTTCAATAAATTAGTTTCAGTTGTTCAACTATGAATAATTATTTATTCTAAACATAATCATACAATTTATAATGTATATAATGTATGAGTAATTTTTAAAGTTTAATTTTGTTTAACACAAATGTTTTAAACAGATAGAAAATGCAAAAAATAAATTACAAATTATTTCAAACAAATAAAAATACTCTGATTTCAACAAAAATGTTAATTGTTCGAGTTTGACTTTAAACGACTTTTTCAGACAATTGCAATTAATACTATAATTAATATGTAACTTTATTTAATTTTAATTCTGAAAGGCGTGGTAGAGAAGAATGAGTGTCTTTTCTAAAAATCATAACTACATTGTAAATTTCCAATTTTCTGAATCAGACTGCGTAGTTTCTGGTATTGAACTTTCGTCAGTGACCCTGTTTTTTTGAATAATGTAATATTTGTTATGTATTTATTTATTCGATTGCGTCAATATGAAATTTTCTGTGCAATCACTGTAAATTTCTTCAAAGAAAATATAAAAAAAAAAATTTGCTAAAGTCCCTACGCTTCAGTAGAAAGAAAAAAACTAATTTCTGTGTGAATTTGTTCACTTAAGTATAAATAAATCTGCAAATTAAATGAGAATTTCATGCAGGTAAAATTTCAATGTTTTAAATTTCAAGCAATAAAAAGCATTTGGTATGGCAACAAAACTTTATCCAATATTTTTTTTTTTTTAGTTTTTTTGAAGTTAAAAGATATTGATCACTTGTTAATCAAATGAGTTATTAGTTAACTGAAAAATAAATCAATTAATGAGCTATCAATTTCTAATTGAATTAGAAATTTTTGTTGTTTTCTGAATTTCAGCAATTAAAGTTACTGGGTCGGTGGTTTTCGTGATTGAAATGGGTTTTTATTTTTGATGTGTTAAAAAAAAAAACGAACCCCGACTTAATTATTTCAATTTAAAACTACTATTGCATTTTAAGAAAGGTGATTTGAGATACGGTGCTTACACTTTTGGTCATTGAAATTAATGGATGAAGATAATGTGAATTTTATATACATTTGAACAAAGGATATGGCAACTCTTTTTTATTTTGCACATATTGTAAAAGCCATTCTTTAAATTCAAAAAAAAAAAAAAAATATTTTTAACTAATTTACCCTTAGATGCTCTTGGTATCAAAATGAATCTTAGTTTAAAAGTACTAGCGTAACACAATATATTTTTAAAGAATTTTCAACTGAGTCATTTTGATACCAAGACCATTTCAGTTCTTATTTAGTTCAGAATTTTCTTTTTTTATAAATTAAAATAATGGCTTTATAAAAAGAATTGTTTTAATTTTTTTGGGTTGTGTGCCACTTTTCTATCGATATTACCATGGGAGATGCTCATCTGAGATTAGTGAACATATTCCACTACCCTTGGTTTAAATAAAAAAAAAAAAAAAAAAAAAAAACGTCACAACAGGCATTATCGTTATTAAATTCGTTCAAAATTTTTAGTACGGCAGCTTCAGATAATATTTCAAATGAGGTTTCCTAAAATTCAATAGACGTAAGCAAAGCTTTTACTTTTTTGGTAAATTGCAATGAATAAGTCTGGCGTGATTCTGGGTCACAGGTCCACATGGGTTACTGATGTAAAAAATTTTTGTTCAACCTTGAGTAATGATGATAAAATAAAACACCAAACGGTAGATTTTAAATACTTTATGTCCACAAATTCTAAAAAAAATCAACTCACTGCCCTAACCAGGTGTAGAGGGGGATGTTTTGAAAATTTATCATAATCGTTCTCTAAAATGTATTTAAAAATTCCATAAATCAAATCTATCTTTTCGATTTGGTTCAATCTATCTTTTCGATTTGGTTCAAGATTTTTTTTTTCAATTTTAAATTGGAGATTTGAAAAAATATACCAAAAATAATGTTTGGTGTCCCCTTAGGACAGGTTAACGACATCCTGAAAATACTTTTAATATCTCACAATTATTAATATATTAAATAAAAGAATTATGTTAAGTTTTCTTTGATATTCTTTTATTTTAGTTTAAACAAGCTTAAGATCATTTATTTATTAATTATTTATTTCCAATATTTCGTCTCCATGTTGGGTGACTTCTTCAGGGAACAAATATAACAATTTAAAAAACTTGTTTTAATAGTTAAAAACTTAGATACATATAATAAATTTTTTAAAAAAATGAGGGAAATCAAAAATATTTTCTATCAATATAAAAAAATAAAAATATTCCAGAAATCATAATTAAATAAAAATAAATATATCACAGAAAACAAAAAATAATTATAATAATATTTAAAATCTTAACTAGAATATTGAAATACATATATTATTAAACATCATAATAATTTTCTTAGTTACCCTGAAGAAGTAACCCAATGCGGAGACGAAATATTGGAAATAAATAATTAATAAATAAATGATCTTAAGCTTGTTTAAACTAAGATAAATAAAAGAATTATGTTGCACTAATTAGTTTCAAAAACGTTTAAGATGTGTGCTGGGATTTCGTAGTTAAGTGGTATTTGACACATAAGTGGCATGGGTAAGTTTTTCTTACTGGGCTAGTTCTTAGGCGATTTTGGATTTCTATACCTTTTTAAAAATATTGTTTTATCGTTATATCGACTAAAAGTAATTGTTCCCCATACAAAACATAGTTTTAATTTTAAATCGATTTCCTGTATGACTTTTCTCTTTCCGATTGGCTTCAAATTTCAAATATATTATTTTAATATTGAAAGGAAACAATCCCGAATCATGCTTCCCCAAAAATCGCATTTTTAAAAATCTCCATACAACCAAGAACACCTCTAATGTGTAGTTATTCATAAAACTTTTTACAAATGCATTTATTTCTCAAGGTCAAGGTTATTTGTACTTTACTAAAAAACTATGTAAACTTTTGGTTTATTGAAGTATCTTTTTTATTATACATATTTATGAAAATATTTCGGTTATGTGATTAATTGGCGTTAAAAATATATTCCATAACAAAGTTTTTGAAAAGAATATTTTTTTTTTGTTCTTCTAAACACTGATCAAACTTTCTATTGATTTCTGGCTCAACTTTTATCAAACTTTCTATTGATTTCTGGCTCAACTTTTATTTATTCGATTGTCACTAAAATTCATGTGCTCTAAGTACTTTACATGTTGAAACTGACTTTAGATACTTTTTATTTCTCAAGGTTGAATATATTTAATTGATGACCATTTAAAAGTCGAACATTAAAAAAAAATAAAACTTATAAGCAACTGGTTCAAATTATTTGAAAATTAATGTTTTTACATCTGACATTTACAATGATATTTGAAATTGTCAAGTGCGTAAACTGAGTTTCTTAGTAAACATCACCTCCGAGTCAAAAGGTATTTTAAAATATTTAACCAAAACCAAATGAAATATAAACGAACTTTTTAAAAATGTTGCGATATTTGATTATTTTTTTTCGCAAAAATAATATGGTTTAAAATCATAGTTAGGTATATAGAGTGAATCTTCACAACGGACTAAATTGATAAAAAAAGCTACAAAGATTTTTTTTTTTCCTAGCGGATGCTATAAAATTTTTGGTTTTGAGAATTCAAAAGTATTTGATATTAAATATCATAAGTGCGTATTTTCCAAAATAATTGCGGTTTCTCTTTTAAGGTATAATAAATGGTCCGCCAAATAACTTTTTTTTTTTTTTTGAACTCCTGAACCAATTGGACTTTGTATGGCGTCATACCAAGTTCTTTATGCAAAATTCGTCTCAATGATGTCTCCGAAATGTTCAATTGTTGAGAACGACGGTGAATTGATATTGATGGCGCTTCACGCACACTTTCTGCCACAGCAGCAATATTTTCGGGTGTACGCACTGTCTTTGGCTTTTCACGCTTTGGTTTATCGATGAGGATGCCAGTTTCTTTCACTTTTTTCACAAGATAACGAACATGCGGACCATATTCGTTCAGCGGAAGGATAAAACTAATTATCTGTCAAATCAGACATGAGCTAAGTGTTACCATTCAAGAAATAAGCACTAGTTGAAAAAAAAAAACGTTAGATGACGGACCCTTTATAAGACAAAAAATTTTTTGAATGCATTTTATAATTTTTGGAGGTGTAATATAATATAGTATAATAACTTTAATTAGATCCAACCAAAAACTGAAATTTTCATATTTTGAATATACTTTAAATCTAAAATAGCTACAATTTTTGGGACGTAAGAGCACATCGAAACATCGTCTAAAGGCAGAATTAGTTTGTACGTTCTGTTCTGTTACAAATCAGCTGTTTTGTTTCTGTTCAATTGAAAGTCTGTATGTGTGGTTAGTTTTCACTTTGTCGTTCTGTTCTGTTGCGGACAATTCTATTGAAAATAGAATTCAACGTTAAGTGACAGCCTAAAGTGCATATGTATTGGTTTGTTGTGAAATTCTTTTTTCAATATTTGAATCAGGAATGATAAAGTTGGTACTATAGTACTTTTAATGGTACTATTTGAACCTCAAATGTACCATGATACGCCTATGACTCATTTAGTACGATTTACAAATTTTTCTATGTATGAATTTCTTGGTCCCTTTAAAATTCAATAATTATTAATTCGATTTGCAGTCCTATATGAACAATGAATTAATTTGGAACCAAATGATGTGAATTCAATCACATGATTTCACTGAGTGCGACTGATTACAGGTGATTATATTAGAGTTTTATTAACCGATTAAACCAATTATTGAATTCAGTCACTAAGGGTTATAATTATTATTAACTAATTTTGATTTTCAAAAAAATAAATAATAAAAGTCTTATAAAAATGTGAAATTGACTATTAGCTGCGTGTTTTTAAAATCGAATGAGTTCACGAACAAATTTGTTTGCTACCAGTCACAAGGATTGAATTCGCAAAAAACTGTGAGAAACGTAATTCAATACAGCAAAAACTAATGGGACGTTCAAAAAAAATTTCTCAAAATTTTAATAATTTTTTAAATCAAAATCAGCTAATTTTCTTAGTACGCACTGCTCGTTTTTACATAGCTTTATGTACATTTTTCCGAAAAGTTTGGTATTGGAAAATGAGCAAAATCGGTCCAGCGGTTCAAAAGTAATTAGTGACAATGTGAAAGTACCTCTAAATTTTTCATACAAATTGGTGTATAATGCACTGTATATTATTAGAATTCATTGTAGTGTCTGATGTATAAAATATAACGTCATATTTTTCCACCAGACGCTAAGAGGTGAATAATATTTAAAATTCACCGCAAAGTTTTTTTTCTCCACAAAAAAAAAATTTTTTCACCTCAAAAATAGTTTTGTTGTCTCAAAAATGTTTTCACGACACAATTTATTTTTTTACAGCCAAAAAAAGTTTCTCACCTCAAAATTTTGTTTTCACATCTTATCATATTTTTTTTTTTAATATATTTTTGTTGTTTCATTTGTAATTGTTCATTTTGGAGGGTACAAAGATTTGTTCGTTAATTTATATTGAAATTATTTTTTTTAGATTTGATGCCGAAAAAGTACTATTTTATATGCAGGTTGGTACTATTTAAAATCGCATTTATCATCCCTGACTTGAATGTTTTTGGTTTGAGTTTCTTTTACTTTTAAAAACAGCTGATTCCTCTCACAGAAAAAGTAATTACAAAATATTACCTACAGAACAGAACGACACAGAACGGCAACAGAAAGTAAAAACTAATGAGGCCTTAACACATATCATAAAAAATATTTTGAAAATATTTTCTGTCAAAGTGTCGAAAGTTTTCGACGTTCCTCAATATCTTTGCACTATTCGACTTAAATAACTTTAACTTCCAGCACACTCTATTATTTCTTTATTTATTTCCTGTTGGCAATAAGAAGGTTTTCATTTGCGTAAATGAATTCTCTTACACTTCGTTCCCATGGCATTGAGGTTATGTTTTTAATAATAAAGTTATTAAACATTTAATTATAGGCAAAGTTGGAGTAATTTCAGTAATGGGGTAATTTGGAACTTTGCATTTTCCCCCTTACTAATGCACTCTCAGAATTTCTAACTATTGTGTCTTGTTCCTTAGTAAGTTCTTATCACTTTGAAGGGTTTAGGAGACTAGCGTTTAATTAATTTTATGACGAGAATAAGAAACAATTTTCGTATACATTTTATCAGTTAAATATAAAAAATTATTGTTACGTTATGTATGTTACGAATGATGTATTGGTTATTTAAACATTGCAAAAATTATAGCAGTTTTTCTGAATTTGGTCATAACTGGAGTAATTTGGAACGTTTTGGTGGAATAAATTTGGACGTGTAATTTAAGCAATTTTAAACGCTTCTTCATATTATTTGTATGTATATATTGTAAATTATTAATATATTTATATATTACGCCGTGGAGGTAAAACAAAATTCCAACAAAGCCCATTCTGTAGTATGATTAAGTAAAAGTCAATTAATTTTTTTATAGTTGGTGTTTTACAGGAACAAGAAGAAGAAAATATTTTTATTGAACAATTTAACAGACACCATGAACATGTCAGACTACCGCAATCTTGTCCCTTCCAAGGACTCGTCAGTGGTTAATTTATGTGTGAATTGAACAAAGAGTTTTATATTGTTAAATTGTTTTATATGAAAAACTTTTTAATTTGTGTCGTAGTAAGTTTCAAACCCACATCCATACATCAGGATATGACGCGTAAAATTACCGCTTAGTGGGTTGAGCCACGGTTGACTTAACGATGTGTGCGGCTAATTAGAGTTTTTTCAATCACAGCCTACACAATGAATTGTGTTAATGAGAAGACACAGATTAATCAGAAGACACAGATTTAACTAGTACCTATGAACAATTTATCTTTCAACAAGAATGCTTCTTTTTTTTAATCCTATTGTTATCTCTTTTTCACAAGTCATTATCACATTATTATGCGCATTATTCACATTCAATAGTTGGATGGCAAGTGTAAGTTTAGAGATACAACTGCTGCTGATCAAAGTTTTGAATTGCTTGCATAATGACAATGAATTTTGAATTATTTGTATAATTACAATCGTAATGAATTCTATTATAACTAATTACTGAAACATTTTTTAGTTTTTTACAAGAAGAAGGAGAAAACTTTGTGATTGAAAAATCTAAAGGACACAATGGATATGCCAGACTGCTGCAGTTTCGTTGCCTCCATGGACTCGTCAGACTTTATGAGTCAATTGAACAAAATATTTTATATTGTTAAATTGCTATATATAAAAACCTTTTTACTTTGTGTTGTAGTGAGTTTCAAACTCACAGCCATACATTATGCTATGACTCGTAGCATTTTATTTTAATTTTGTAGTTTTATTGCTTTCTGTAACTTTTGTTCTATTTCATTTGTCTCGTTTATTATGATCTTATAAACAAGAATTACCAACGAAACTCTATTTTTTTTTAGTTTAAGTGTATTTTGTATGTGGTCCCAAATTACCCCACAACTTCCCAAATTAAATCACATATTTTTCAATAAAAAAATCGTTAAGTAATGAAACTAAGAAATAATTTAGTTTAGCTATTTTGGGCTAAGAAGCTTCATCACTTACCACTTTTTCAAATGAATCTATAAAAAGACAAAATAAAAAATAGAGGTTGGGTTTTTTTATGAGCTAGAAAAAACTAGTCCCAAATTACCCTAACCTCCCCTACGTTAAAGCCGGGTGAATGCAATACCCCCACTGAATAACCCCCACCGCCGAAATGAAATACGCCGCACCAAATTTATAAAAAATTTAATGTGGGGCTTATCTCATTTTTGGTGGGCAAAGTTTCATTTTAATACGTGGGTATTATTTCATTTTATTACCCAACACATTTGGTGGGGGTTAATTCATTTTCATTGGTGGGGATTAATTCATTTTGGTGGGGTTTAATTCATTTTAATTCTAATATCAGTTCTTGGTTTTTGAATTAATTCCTACTTTTACAGTACTAGTTTTATTTTGTAAAGGTGAATTAATTTCTACTTTTGCAGTACTAGTTTTATTTTGTAAAGGTGATATTAGAAAGTACGAAAAAAGAATACGTTATTTCAATTAAAAAAACATATTTCTTCTTATTAAAAAACCATTCGTGCCCATATCACCAGGTTCCTTAGTTGGTAAAAAACTAATAATTTGCCCTTTTACAGAATATTGACATAAAGGTGTATCCATATTTTAGAAGGACACGGTGGGGTCCAATAACACCAACTGAAATAAAACAAAAATGGAAATGAAGTCAAATTCACAGGTTGACTTTATTTCCAACAAAAATGGAAATAAAACCAAGTTGGCTATATTTCCTTTTAAAGAATATCGTGTTATCCAATTTAAATCAATATTCCATTTATTTAATCTCAACGTGAAAAAAAAAAATTTAAAAAAAAAATGTTTATTGTTTTGTGTCGCGGGCAGGAAAACTTTATTGAGCGAAGCCACCTGCCGCGTCCTACTGGAGGAAAAAACCCCTAAGAACGGCCGCAGGCCGCCACACAGAAAAACTTAAGCTTGCGAAGCCATATTTCATTATTTGCCTCGTATTGACAAAATGTGTCATAAGTTCAAATGCCCAATGTGTCGCCAAGAAGTTGATGAACATCTACAAATTTTCATTTAATTTTCTTTGTTTTGTATATTTTTTAAAATATGTACATACATATGTATTATATCCAGTTATGTTGAAAACACTAATTAAAATTGTTTGAAATACTTTATTATTATCAATTACATGAAGTTTTTGTAAAAGTTTTATTTTATAAAATAAAAATATAAATAATGTAAAGTGGGGCTTATCTCATTTTCATTGGGCAAAGTTTCATTTTAATACGTGGGTATTATTTCATTTTAATGCCCACCAAATTTGGTGGGGGCTAATTCATTTTCATTGGTGGGGAATAATTCATTTTGGTGGGGATTAATTCATTTTGGTGGGCACAAATTCGGTGTGGCTTATTTCATTTTCGGTGGGCACAACTTCAGTGGGGCTTATTTCATTTCGACGGGGCTTATTTCATTGCACCCGTTAAAGCCAATGTAAAATTGTAGAAATACATTTTGTTTTTTGTTTTTTATTAAGTCTATGGAAAATTCCTTACAGACTACTATATACATAAATTTTAAATTTTTTACATATTTACAAAAATTGAAAAACATACAAGATTATTATTTTTTAATAAATGATTTTATGGAATAAAAGATTAAACTTAAATTATATTTAATTGATTAAACAACAAGATTAGATTCCTTTTAGTGACTTGTATATTTTCGGAAATGTCAATGAAGGCATATAAGTTGTTAAATTCATTGCAAATTTTGCGGAATGGATCAAAATTTGCGTAATTGGACTGAAAGTACTGCAGTTTTAAAGGCTGGTAACACCGTGCTGGTCGAGTTGGAACAACGAACTCAAGTTTGCTAAGAAGATAATCGGAATTAGTAATACCTTTTAATAGATTGATCAGGAAAGATACATTTAACACAATTCTTCTACTTTTGAGCGTATTAAGTTTTATTAATGCTAAACGCTTTTCATATGAAGGAAGATTTATGCCCATCACCCATGAATTAGATCGAAGGCAAAACAGAAGGAATTGGCGTTGGACGGATTCAATTCGTTCTATATGGATGTCATAATGCGGATCCCAAACTACGGAGGCATATTCAAGTATTGGTCTAACAAGAGATGTGAATAGCTGTTTTGTAACATCAGGGTCTTCAAATTATTTTCCCCATCTTTTTATAAAACCAAGAACTCCTTTAGCCTTGTTTACAGTTTGTGTGATATGTGCGTTAAAACTTAGATTTTTGTCCATTAATACTCCAAGATCAAGAATTGAATGTACTATTTCAAGTTCATGTCCATCTATAATATAAGTATGGAAAACTGGATTCGTTCTATAAAACAGCATATATTTGCATTTTTTATAATTTAATTCCATGAGGTTAACTTTACACCAATCGTGGAACGAGGTTAAATCTGATTGTAATAAGGACGACAAATCCGATTGTGATATGGAGTTCAAGTAAGATTTCTTGTAACTGAGAAACAACTTTACATCATCAGCATACATTAATATTTTGGAATGTTGGATGCATGACGGGAGATCATTTATGAATAAAAGGAATAGTACTGGTCCAAGATGACTACCTTGAGGAACTCCAGAAGGAACAAAAATACTTTTAGAGGTTGATTGATTAAAAATAACACGCTGATTTCTGTTTTTTATGTATGTACAAATCCATTTTAAAAGAACAGGAGAGAATCCAATTTTATGCAGCTTAAATAGCAGGAGATCGTGATTAACTTTATCAAATGCTTTGCTGAAATCTGTGTAGATGACGTCAGTTTGCATTCCAGAAGTGAATGAACTATTAACTATTGAAGTGAATTCTAGTAGATTTGTAATTGCGGAACGGCCTTTTCTAAATCCATGCTGTGACGATGATAAAATTGAGGATACATCGTGAGATACAAAATTAGTTACGATCTTTTCAAAAGGTTTTGGTATAATGCTTAGTTTAGCGATTCCTCTGTAGTTAGTAATATTTGACTTGCTACCTGATTTGAACAACGGAATAATAAACGATTGTTTCCAGATTGAGGGGAAATATCCATTGGAGAGGGATAAGTTAAATAAATGTGTTAACGGTGTGCTTAGGGTATCTACACAGTTCTTTAATACACAGCTTGGGACCCCATCAGGTCCATACGAGTCGGAAAATTTTAAATGTTTTATTGCATTAGCAATAGTGGTAGTATGTAATGCTGGAATATTCACTTGAACTGCTTCAGGAATAGGAAATTGATAATCCGTGGCTGCATTTATATTTAAAGTAGTATTGGAATAAGTGGTGGAGAAAAAATCTGCGAACATATCGCAAATTTCGACATCATTTGACGATTCTTTTTGATGAAATTTCATCATGGATGGAAATCCGGATACAAGACGTTTGGAATTAACGAATTTATAAAATGTTTTTGGATCTCGTCTAAATTTAAGTTTAACTTTGCTTAAGTAATTGTTGTAGCATCGATTATTTAATAAGTTGTAATCAGATCGTGCAATGGAGTACTTGGCATAATCAGTTAGTGCACCTGATTTTTTATAATTTTTGTAATACTTATTTTTCAAATTTTTGAGTCGGGACAGCTCTTTAGTATTCCAAGGTGGGCCATGTGATGATGTTCTCATAATCTTTGGAATTGATTCTACAAAACATTCAAACAGAAGCTTATAGAACATTTCTGTAACTACTTCAATGGTATCCGAACTACAAACTCCTTGCGGAATGTAGTGAGACCAAATTTGCCAAATTTGTTGCGCACGTTATTTATTTGGAAAACTCCAAGGCCTGCGAGTGAATCCTCAAACTCATTGCTTGCACCGTTTAGTTACCGAAGAAATAAAATAATTTGTATCAGGAACTTCGGTCCAAAGTAAGGTTGGGATATTAAAATCTCCAAGAATAACTATGTTATCACCAGAATTTAAACGGTTTACTACGAGTTCTATAGCTTTAAAATGTTTTTCATAATCGATTAAACTAGAGTTTGGAGGAATATAGGAACAAGTTATATACAGCTTTTTGGGATTTAAGTTTATACAAATGGCTACAAATTCAATGTCAGGAATATCTTTTAATACAATTTCTTCAGAAGAAAGGTTTGAATTAACTGCAATTAAAACGCCTCCACCTTCTTTTTCATTTCCTTTATAATCTCTGTCACGTCTATAAATTTGATATTTATTACACATTATTTCTGCATTAAGTATTAGTTTTTCAATTCTACTTCGAAGCCAAGTTTCGGTAAGGACTATAATATTTTGATCAAGATTAAAACTTTGAATGAAAAAGGATTTTAGTTTGGTTTTCATCCCGCGAACGTTCTGGTAGACAATGGAAATATTTTCAATTACATTTAAATTTGGTTTACGAATTGTTGGTTTACGATTTGTTGGAATATTCGAAATTAGTTTTTTGAATTCGTTGCCGAATTATTAGATGTTGGAAGACGTACATTATCATCATCTCGGTAAATAAATTGACGAACCAAGGTTTTTTTAGGCCAAAAACTTACATTAACTATTTGGTCAAACAAATCCTCAGATACAATTATTTTAAAAGATGCTCTATTACGTGCGTTTATTTTTTAAACTTGGACATCCTTGAATATATCAATCGAAAACTTCGTATAAATGTAATGTTCAATATCCTTAACTGATGTATCATGCACAAAACGAGTGGCAAATATTGTCTTTCTATGAGAGCTTCATCTTGCTTTGTGGAATCATTCGAAGTCTGATGAGCATTCGGTTCGTATGATAAGTTCGATGGGACTGAAATATTTGTATGTTTTTCGTTCGACTGAGAAGGAGTTTCTTGCAGAGGATTAGAAATAGGGAGTGGAACTGAGTTAAAAGATGAGCTTGTAGAAATTGGTGGTATAGGAGACACCGCATCGATTTCAATCAAATTTCGAGGTTGTAAAGCATTGGATGTAGAAGGTAAATAAGATGTAGGAGGTAAATCAGGTGACTTCTTTGAAGTTTTTTTTCTTTTTGGAGACGAAAGATGGGAAAAACTATAACTAGTTTTTATATATAAACTGCAATATCTTTGTAAAAGTTTTATTATTCCTACAACAAAAATGCAACGAAGCCTATCCTGGAGTATGATTTAGAAAAAGCCATACAGGATATCAGACTTAAAGAATGTACGGCACTTCAAACGTTGCCGCTAAGAAACAAAATAATAATAAGCCACCTATTAAAAACCACTTCTGTCATCTTTGGATATTAGGTTTGCATAACTTTTTCCAGTGAAATGCCAGTGAAATTAAATTCTAGCATGAGGGCTGTTCACTTAATATCTGCTGAAATATTGGCCAGCTTTTATACCTGCATTTAATACATTCCAGAATATCCAGAAGAAGCCTAAGGACTTTTATTTATATTTATCATTATTAATTTTATTTTGTAGTTTTAGTTCTTTCCAAATTATCACACAACTTCCTATATTAAACCATATTTTTTTCATTGAAAAAATCGACAAAAAATCAAACTAACGAACAATTTAGTTGTATTCTTTTGGTTTAAAAAGCTACACCAATAACCACTCTTTGGAATGGATCTATCAAAAAACTAAATAAAAACAGAGGTGGGTCTTTTAAGTAGGTTAAGAAAATAATCCCAAATTACCGCACCTTCCACTACTTATTTAATATTTGTCGATTTTTCTGTTTTTGTTATTATTTCAAGCATAGAATTTAGTGGTTAAAAGTTTTTAAACGAATTTTATGTTGATTCTAAACAAATACATTGAGGTTAGTGCGGTTTTAGATGAATAAAAAATTCCTAAAGTGAATTGAGCAATTTTTGATAAAATGAGTGCGAATATATTTTTTTTTTTGACTACCAAAAATATTTATATTAAAGTTACATAAACAAATCTATTAAGATAAATATATGCAGAGTAAAACAATTGATCAAAGAATTTAACCAACTCATCCGTGGACGTATACGCAATATTTAATTCAATTTAATATAAATCATACGCACACTGTTAAATTGTGTGTTAAATATAAATTTTAATTTACCACAAATGCGTCAAATGAGCGTTTTATAGTTAGAAATTAATATACAGTGCACTCGCGATAATGTGAACACTGCATTACGTGAACAACGCTTAATTTGAACACATTTTATTTTACATTGACTACTCTAAAAGGTGAACAAAGTACGAAAGCCCTATTATGTGAACAGAAAAAAATGTCAATGTCTTAGTTGGAAATTCGTAAATACGTAAATACGTTAAGAATTAAATTTTTTCTAAGTTTTGGGATTAAAATAGGGTTAACTGCTTCACTGCATTAAGGACAGAAGATATATAGAAACTATTTTAGTTGCTATATTTATATATTTTTATTTTATTTATATATACATATGTAGTATTTTACATAAATCTTCATACAAATGTATGTAAATAATTTTCTTAATAAATCATTTACTTCTTTTATTCTAATCAAATGTCAATTATTATTTTAATACGTATAATTAGTCTAAACTTTTGGCATTATTGATACATTTAGTCTTAAATTTTTGGCATTTGGAAAGGTGAACAGCTCACAAACGTGAACAGTCCCGGTTTTAATTAGTTCACGTTATCGCGAGTGCACTGTATTCCGATTGAAAACTAAATTTGCTAAATATTTTGCGAAGAAACTTTTCGTGTGCCGTGCAAGGTTTGGAAGCGAGAAAGCTTCAAAATTAAAATTTCTTAAAATTTCAAAAACTAATTATTAAAAAAAAACATAGTTTTCAAAAATCTAAAAAACCAATTTAAGTTGACTAAAAACTCTTTATAATAAAATGTAAGTAAGATTGAAGCTTTATCTTTAATAATAAGTCCGTTCTTTAGTCCAAGGACTCACAGGATTTTATCAGGACTCCTCTAACGGACATCGTCTTAACTTATAAACTAATAGACGGATTTTTATGAAATTTTTCAGAAAGAAGACATTAAGTATTAATAGCAAAGCGTTAAAGTTTGAAAAATATAAATTCAAGGTTTAAATAAATAATAAAGGGTTAAATAAATGATTTAATTTTTCATAATAAATAATTAAATGATTTTCATTGGTATGTTTAATTTATTTAAATTCAATATTCAGAAAACATTATCGTTATATAATTTCAAATGCCACATTATTTAGCTCATTACAAAAAAAAAATATTTATTTTGTGAAGATTATACATAAAATATATTTAAATTTATATTACAACAATTTATAATCCAAAAACCAATTAAATAGCTTAATATTGGTACTGCTACAACATCAATACCACTAATGAGAACAACTCAAGGGTATGCATTTTGAAAGCATACACACGCAGAATAAACTGTTGGAATATTATTGACGTGATGCAACTACATAAGTTTCAAGTTGTTTTTACAAAGTTCTTAGTAAAATATTTTAAAATTTAGTAAAAATATTTACAAGACCTAGTAACAAATTTATAGAAAAAGTATATATTTTATAAGAAATTTGTAAACCTAACTTGAAACTTATGTAATTGCAGAATTTCTAAGCACTTCGATATATTCCAACAGTTTTTTTCTGCGTGCAGGCAAACATACAAAAACAAACAATCAAACCATCAAGTGTTGGAGGCAATTTAATAAAACATGAGTTTACTGACGCCAGTATTGCCAAATTAAACCTATCTGTAGGGTGGTGTTTAGTCGTTTATAGGCGGATTTTAGGGGTTAACAATTTGTTACGGGGTATTTTAGGGGGGATAAAACTCTTAGTAAAGAGATAATTTCGCCTTTATAAATACAATTTTTCGATTCGATTATTATTTTCGTAAAATTTTTTCACATATTTACCTTTATTTAGATTGTTTGTCTTATTAAAGTCACTTCAAATAAAATTTCAGATTTTGACAATGGAAAACGGGTAAAAGGTATTAAATTAGTATATTTCAGCAAAAATTTTTTTTGAAAGAATTTGAAATAAAAACTAAAAATTTAGCAGATTTTAGGAAAAATAATTTTTTTTTTATCGTGATTTTTTTGGTAGTAGAGTAAATCTAGGGTGTTTTGGACAATTTAGTGGGATTTGTAAAAAAAATAGTTGGCAACACTGTCAGACACTCAAACACAAACATATTGTGATACTCATACACTGATGCATCAACTAATCATCGAAGCATGCATGTTGCAAGTACATTGCCGACGGTTATTTAACACAGTACAACACATGATAAGATAAGAACTTCTACATCATTCGTTTTTTCAAGTTGGCTACATACAGTAATAATTTAATGGCCATAGGATTTTTTTGTCTCAAGGCGGATTTTTAGCACTTTTTCTATATTTTAACACGGTTATATCTCGGTATACCGTACGGAATATCTCTTTTGTATCTGAAACAAAGTTGTAGATAATGAATAGGAGAGAAAATCTACCCGAAAAAGTGCATCCAGACAATTTTTTACCATTTTATTTATTTATTTATTTATTTATTTATTTATTGAATTGAGTCCCAAAATCATGTGTTGAAAAATGTTCTACTGTTTAGGTAAAGACAAATACACAGAGGAAAACAGATTTTGACTGACACCGAAGTTAATGTTTTGGCTTATACAATTATTTTCAATAACATTTTAGTTCTTTCACTAAAACATCGACTGGGCGCTATCGAAAACTTCGATTTTCTACAAATTTTTAATCAGCACGAGTTGTTTTCTGTCTGTATAATTTAAGATTTTATCTGTCCGTTACAAATCTCTATAAAACTCAGTTTATTTTTTACAATGACAATCAGTTTATAAATATATGAAATAGATTGCCAAATTTGATAAAAATCATGAATGCCTTAATTCAAAAAATACACAGATAAACACTAAAAATGAATCTGAGATGCGACTTGTCAATACTGGTAGATCTTGGGTCGTAGATCACGAATATGGGACTCAAATTTTGATATAGCTTTACTTTTTAAAATATTCGAGAATTTAAGTTTCACCAAAAATCAAGTTTTTTTCATAAAATATTTTTATGTTTTCGTATACCTAAATAAACTACGAATAATTTTTAATATATTTTCGAAGTATGTACTTTAAGGTTTAACCCTTTCATCCTACCGACTTTATGTTTGTGGATATATTTCTATTTGAACTTCTCATTCTTGTTTGGGGTCTTTAAATAACAAAATGGGGGCATGCCCACAAAAAAAATTTTTCTAATCTAAAACATTAAATATTCCAATTGTTTGATTTTGTTCTAGTCATTAATGAAGCTATGTTCCAAATTTGAAGTTTCTAGCTTTGCTAGTTTAAGAGATACACCAACACACATTTTTTCGGAATAAAGGCTGATTAAAAAATAAATTTTACTAACGAAATCGAGAAGAATGAGAATTTTTAAATTTAATATATTCATAGGGAAAATTATTGGACCGTTCGAAACGTGTAATATATTAAATTAAAAAGCATAGTTCATACAACTAGAAAGTTGTAAAAAGAATTGACAGTTTTGTTTTCAAGTTCATACATTTTTGCAAAAGTTATAAAAAAATTACATTTCCTACAAAAAGTTGATTGCAAATATTTCTTTAACTACAGCTAACTTTAAAATTCTAAATCCATATTCGTGATCTGTGTCCCAAATGTTTTTTTTTTCGATAGGTCGCATCAACTTTTTCTGATTTTGTTGAACTGTGTTATTTCTGAATCGTCTCTATGTTACCTAAAATTTCCCAATTGAAGTGTTTCCAAGTTAAAAAATGTTCATTATTATATGCCATGAACATGCATATTAATGACAACAGATTAAGTAAACATTATGCTGCAATACAAATAGCTTAATAAAACTTGCAAATATAAGACTAAAACTTGCATTAAAAGAATAGTGTGAAAGAGTGTCAAGTCCACATTTTTAATAATGTAGATTTTAGCCCAGTATGTTAGAACACTTAAAAATTATAGAAAAGTTTTACTTTTTTGCATTCCTACAATTAATATCAATTATTTTTAAAAAATGTACTAACAAGGAAAGTTTCCAAACTGGTACACTATGATTTCAATGAAATTCGGATATGTTTATAAAAAAAAACAAAGTCTAAGATTGACCGGTTTTTTCCATATCGATGACTTAGGGGTTAGAGAGTGTGGTCAAATTTTTATACTATTTTTATTTTTTTTTTTGCAACCAATTTCGGCATTTATACAGTAGGGACAATACACAAATGTGGTATTATCGGAAAGGTATTCAGTGGAGCGTTTGCTGATATATAATTTTTTATTAAATTATCGTCCCTTCCATGAGAGAACGTTCAAAAAAGGTAATTTCTGACCTCCTGCCATTTGACTGTGTTAAAATATGGCATACGCATACTCTTGGATGTCTTTTACTCACTACCACTTTTAATTTTTTATGATTGTGTGAACTCGAGTTTTAATTCAGTTTTTTTTTTTAAAGAAGTCAAAAAATGTTAAAAGTAGTTAACTTTGAAGAGCATGGTCTCCAAAGAATTAAAAGCATGTGAAATGTGGAGTTGTGTTCACATTTTTAAACATTCCAACATTTT
>CM037852.1:191213797-191248549 GCA_021234595.1 Delia radicum
AATTTTTATATTTAATTAACATTTTGTTTAAATGCAAAAATATTAAAAAAAAAAACTGTGAAATTTTTACATTCGAGCACGAACCGTTTTGCCAAGGAATGATTCTAATCGAGCATTATCATCGATGAATTTGTCATAGGAAGCACTAAATCGTTTAATGCTGCAACACAACTTCCTAGGAACATTTTATGCATAAATAACTTCCATGAAGTTGTTTAGGCAGAAAAACTTCCAAAATCATATTTGGAATTTAATGCCAATGTTAAATTCATTGATGAAAAATGAAAAATTGTTATTAGGTTTGAACTCATACAAAAACATTTTAAGGCAGAATGATTAAATATTTTGATCATATAAATAACTAGCTGACCCGACAAACGTTTTTTGCCTTCAAATTTCATTTCATTGAAAGTCTGGTTCCGTTACAAAAGAGTGGTGGATTGATATTTGGAAGAAAATAATCAATCACGTATCCAAGCAATGATGTGTAACAAAGCAAAAATTTTTGATATTCACACCATTTATATGAAAATGACTAATATTCAGAAAATTCAACACATCTCGACCAAACGAAAATATTTTTAAAACAATTTTTTTTTAAACCATCCTCATTGCATGTTCTACAAAAACGTATTCAGCCATTTTTTATTTTATGCAGCCGTTCTCGAGTTATGGAGTGACATCAAAATGTACACTTCTTTTTATAAATATAGATACTCAACATTTCTATATTCTAAAAGCATAATAATATTTTTGATTTACCTGGAAGGTACCTTGGACCAAAATGTGGTGATACTGTTCCACTGTGCAATGTAAACCATATGGATGTAATTTAATTCATATTAACTGAAAAATATTTTTTATTAGTACGTAATTTTATTTTGCTGCTTAACAAAAAAACTGTTTAAACTCTTGGGAGCATGTTAAAGTGTCTGACAAATTCGTTTGAACAATGGTGTTGAACAAATAAAAAAAATAAAACAGGCTGTGGCAGAGTTCAACAAAACAAAAAACAGATTTAAAATGTTTTTTGTTCAACATTTTTAGCACACATATATTTTTTTTAGTTCTACTTTTTTCTAATGATAAATTGTATGACAAAAATTTGATTTTTGTTTGTGATAATAAAGAAATTTAAGTTCATTAATTTAAAAAAATCGGTTAGGAAATTATATCTGCAAAATACCAACAAAAACATAATCTGTAAAACATTTTTTATAACAGCCAAGACATTTTAATATACGACGGCAAAACAATAAGTCCGTGACTTTTTGAATAAACCACAGTTTCTTTCACAAAAAAAAAATAATTTTATTTACATAATCTCGTTTAGCTCAATACACTTAGTCCAACGTTTCTCCAATTTTTGTATCCCTTCCGAAAAAATAGGATTTTTCGAGGTCCATAAAATAGACATTTCTTGGCCATATGGGGGTCGTTTTTTTTTTTTTAATCCTCGTTCAATCGGTCCAATAAGTTGGCACAATATTCACCGTTTATTGTTTTCCCTTTTGAAGGTAATCGATGTGGATTATCCCGCGTGGATCTCAAAAAAAAAACTATTGCCGTCGCCTTATTTGCCACGATTACGTTTATAGTCAATTGAGAGCAAACGCGGCACCCATCTTGCAGACAGCTTTCTTAAATCAAACTGATCATTTAAAATCGAAACCACACTGCCATATGAAATGCCTATGGCATCAACAATCTTACGCACGTTTACTCTATGATCTGCCATATCGTGGATTTTTTAGACATTTTCGGTGCATGACTTCAATTGGCCGTCCAGAGTCATTTGTACTTGTGCGACCCACAACGAAAGTCTGTAAACCACTTTTTTACCATTGAAATCGATGGTGCAGGGTCCCCCATAGTAATGGTTAAGCTTTTCTTGGTCTGATTGATGGTGATTTTTTCGCAAAAAATAATGTAGGAATACACGAAATTCACTATTTTCCATTTTCCACGAGGTTGTATGTTTTTGAACAGCTGTTAAACGCAAAGTAAATGACGGAATTTGCTTAAAATTTGGCAGTAGTCTATTGACAGCTGGTACTTGATGGCAGAAGTGTTTGAATTTCATATAACTACGAGGCAAGTTAGAAAAGTCACGGACTTATTAGTCCGCCCCCTCGTATATAGATATTAAAAATCCTTTGTTTATCTAAACCAGTGATAAATTGAGGTTGCTTTTTTTTGTCATTATTGTCATTTGTCATAGCATCAACAAATACATTTTGTCTGTAGAATGAGTTATGAAAATAACACAAAATATCGTATAAACTTCTGTATTTAAATGGACTTTACATTTGCTTTGTTTTTTTATTATTGATTTTTGATTGGATAACACCTTGTTTTTTCAAATGGAGAAAACTTTAAAAAGTATTAATTGTTTTGATAGGTTTTTTGCCAGCTTTCTTTTATGTACGTTCTTTTCAAAAAGTTCGCAAAAACTTTCAAGTAATTTTTGATATCTTTTTGCGTAGTTTGTTGTTTTACTGTGCGCTAAGTTTTATGAATTTCTTTCAATAACAGGAAAAAAGTTAAATTTAAAAAATGTGCATTAGACGTGTTCTATAATTCATATTGCGATATTTGAGGAAGAATGGGTAGTATTTGTTTCCTTTCTATATTAAAATAATATATATGAAATTTGGGGCCAATCGGATAAGGAGAAGTCGTGCCGGAAATCGATTGAAAATTTAAAAAATACTTTATTTAATTTTTTTGTAAAATTTTTAAATGTAATAGATTTTTTTCAGATCATAAATGATTTGATATTTTAAGATTTGCAACTATCAGGAGTGCGTCAGTATACTTGAGGAGGATAGTGACTCTTTTTCAACTTCATGTAGAACGAGTGGCAGATAATTGAATATTTTGGTCATTTAAGTTATTTTTTTCTTTTTTAATTTTATTGTTTGTTAAACAAACTTAATTATATCAGCCATATTTTACAGTACTTTTTTATCTGTTATTTTTTTTTTCTTTATACTATGTGTACGTAGTCATTCCACAACTTTAGTGGTGCAAATTTGTATTTATCATAAAGTAGGTTTCCATGATTTATAATTTTATAATTTTCGATAATTTTCAAAATTGGTTTTTATGAATATTACTACGAATATTATATTCTTGCTGTTGTCAATATTTAAGCAATTAAATTTTTATTATATTATATTATTTTCTATTTTTCCTTTTTTGAAAATTCTAAAATGACTTACAATTGTAATTTAGGCACTGTAACTAGCAATAGTTTCATTCTTTGAATCTCAATTGCGGAATTGTGGTTCTAATTTGAATATAGGTCACATCAATATTCAAAGTTTTTTGCGTTACGTTCATCTAACAAGTTAGATGAACTGAAAATGTACTTGGTAATGCCTTGTTTGATATTGTAGGGATTACGGAAACATGGTTATGTTGATGAAATAATATCATCGAATGCCTGTTAAATATCCAGGTTATGTCCTATGTCGAAGTGATCGCCCTGGTCCACGAGCTTGTGGAGGTGTGGGTTTATATATTTCTAGGAACATCAGTTTAAGATAATTTTTAAAGGATATTAAATATGGTTTTAACAGGTGGAGAAACACTACGTATGTTTCAGCTGAATTTTTGTTTATTGAAATAATGTGTCTGGTCGTAAGATTCTTGTAGGCTGTTGTTTATCTTCCTCGAGGAGGTTTAGTTACTTTTGAAAATAGTGTTTCAGATATATTATTAGAATATTCCGATATAGTTATGTTTGGCGACTTTAACAACAATATGTTTAATGCTAAAAAGCTATTTCTCTTAGGGGAAATGTGTGGACCGTTTAATTGTAATTTGTCATCATAACTCTTTACCTACGCATCTTGATGTGTGGCCACGGTTTCCACGTCATTAATTGACTTTTTTCTGTTGTCTTCTTCTTTATCTGTTTACTGTATCTGGCCAGGCACAAAGACCCGGTACTTCTCGTCATTCATTTATTATTTGCATCATTTGAACTTATTACACAACATTGGATGACGTGATTGAATATTTTGATTATGGGTAATGTTGATTTATGTACTTTGGAAAATATTGCTGCGTCATGCAATTTTTAACAGTATTCTGGATACAGCCAATGTGGATGATCAGGCCAAATTTATTGAATTCATACATGTATCGTATGCATAGTGCAGTGCCACTGGTAAAGCGTAAGGTTAGTAGCTCGAATGATAATTCTTGGTTTAATTCCCCTGAGATAAGATATAGTCTGTCAGTTCGGGATATTGCTTATCGGTCATATCTCGACTGACAGGACTGACGGAAATTGGAGAATTTTTGTCGTTTAAGGAACCATGCTAAGACGGTAATTCCGTAATGCTAAACGTAGTGCGCATGCTATGCTAACTTTTTTGTAATAAAAGCTCAGACAGATTTGGAATACACTTCGTGCTACGGTCTTGCTGATAATGCATCAACCGTTGATAATGTTGATGTTGAGGGATTTGAATTTGTATATTTCTTCTAATCAAGGTAATAACCCTATCGATGATAGTTTTTTAGATCATGTTCTGGATGAAAGTGGGTTTTCATTTCATAATGTTGATCTTTGTGAATTGATATCCTGCTCTATATTCAATTCAATCGAATGCCGTTGGTTGTGATGAGCTCTCCTGAAAATATTTGAAATTGATTTTACCTTATGTTGGTAAATATATTCTTTATCTTGTCAATAATGTAATTACCAAATCAATCTCTCCATCTTGCTGGAAAACTGGTAGGATAGTACCTCTTAAAAAAGTTGGTTGAGTCTAATGACATGGATAATTTGCGTCCCATTTCTATACTTCCAGTACTTTCTAAAATTTTGGAGATCTTACTTAAGAACCAATTAGAGGATCACATTGCTAATGTTTCTTTTTTTAGTGATTCTCAATATGGATTTAGATGTGGTTAGAAACACCACGTCGCTTCTTTCTAGGACTTACTGATACGATTAGAAGGTCTTTAAGTATTGGCCATGTCAATGCTTTCTTTTTATCCATTGACCTTCAGAAGGCTTTTGAAAGATCGATCATAGTATATTAATTTCTAAACTATACCGAATTTA
The DNA here is from genome assembly GCA_021234595.1 of Delia radicum. Classification (NCBI taxonomy): domain Eukaryota; kingdom Metazoa; phylum Arthropoda; class Insecta; order Diptera; family Anthomyiidae; genus Delia; species Delia radicum. The sequence goes on from CM037852.1 coordinate 191,218,881, forward strand.
GGTATTCTGTTTCTTCTTTGTAGGCCTTAATATTCATCTTATCTCAGAAATAGAGGCCAATACGTATCTATTGGGAATAAATATTCTCACTGTATTACCCGTTATAAGTTGGAGAGTACCACAGGGGTCCGTACTTGGACCATTGTTATTTAATATATATCTTAACGATTTATTTAATTGTATTCATTTTTCTTCATGTGTTTCATTTGCATATGCAGATGATTTGTTTTTTTTATTTAGTGGCGAGAGGCCAATTCTCGGATGTTTTGCAACAACAGTTAAATTACTGTGTCTCTAATATTACGGATTGGATGTTGGAAAACAAATTATATATTAATGCGGATAAGACAAGGCTATGTTTTTTGGATCACCCTTACTGGATTTGGTAAATAAATATTAATGGTACTAATATTGAGTGTTGTCGATCAAATCAAGTGTCTTGGTTTGTGGTTGGACAATAGTTTAAATTTCGAAAGACATGTAAATTATGTTATTGTCAACTACTCCTTGCGTAGGCTCTATAATGTTAATTTAATTTTACCTATGAGAATCAAGGTTATGCCTCATACATTCTTTAATTATGCCTTTATTTTTATACGTCATTGAAGTTTATAGTGGCACTTTTGGCTACATTATGAATAGGCTTTCAGTGTTGTTTAATAGAGTAATCCGTTATCTATTTTGTTTAAGGAGACTTAATCGTACCCATATGACGCCGTATGTTTCGAAGATTCTTAGGTTGTCCATTTTCGAACTATGTTAAAGCAAGGACTATACTTTATTTTTATAAGATTAATCATAATGATGACCTTGTATATTTGAATTCATTTTTTCTTTTGGCCATTCTACACGAAATCGTCCAAATTCAAATCCCTAGGTTAACCTCACTCTTAAGAACGATCATTTCATGTGCGGGTAGCTCATATTTTTTAATCACTGCCTACAGAGCTCAAGTCCTTGGAATTACCATTCTACACTTTTAAACGCAAGTTTGATCTATGCTCAAGGTAATGAGTTATAATATTTTTGACATTTTAATGGACGTGTGATTGTAATTATTCATTGGTTTACAGTGCCTTTATATTGTTTTTTCTCTTCTTTCTTTTAACTTCTAATGTTTTTACTATTTATAAATACATATATGTTTATTTCCTCTTTTTTTTTTTTTTAATATTATGTTGTTATTTATATTTTTGTTTTATATAATACAGTAGTCTTGTGTTGTAGTATTTCTTAGCCATATATGGCCCTTTGGGCTCGGTTATTTAATTGAAGAATAATAAATAAATAAATAAATAAATAAAATTATATTTTCAAAAAGGTATACAAATCCAAAATCGGCTAAGAACCAGCCCAGTAATAATAAGTACCCACGGCATCTATTGTGCCAAATACCACTTTACTACCAAATCGAGCACACCTCCTAACGTTTTGGAAATTTTGCAGCAATACAATTTTTTTATGTAACATATTCATAAGTTGTAATATGTATATATTTTTAAGAATGTTGTTAACCTGTCGTAAGGTTTCGACAAAACGGACGATATTTTTTTGGAATAATTTTGAATAAATAATTTTAAAATTTTTAAATATTTTCTTTAACAAAATCGAAAAAATTTAGATTTGAACTTCATGGAATTGTTTATTACATTTTAGAAAATGAAAATAAAAAAAATTAAAAAAAAATATACCCCAGTACACTTTGGCAGGGCAGCGATGTGATTTTTGCGGATTTTGTAGAACAAGGCTAAATTGTTGTCACAAATTATTTAAATACAAAAATAGGCTACTTATAGCAGGGACCGTAAATAATGATTAGTGGTTCGTTTTTTTAAATCAAAAATCAATCACTTTATTGCACCATTGTTTTTATTTTTTGACCATCTTTGCATATCCGTCATGATTTTTAAATTTTTGATTTTTTAAAGTTTTCTCAATGGTAATGATTATTTTTGAGTAATAATAAAAAAAATCAGCCATAATCATATTTTTGAGCAAAAAAAATAAAACTCAAATATAAGTATTATATATGATTTTATTTTTTTCGCTCAAAATAAAACTCACTTTCAATTTACGACTTTATATATGATGTACTTACATATTTTTTCGCATATGTATATATCTTTACACCTTCGTGAATACTTATAATATAATTTGTACTTAATAATTTTGTTACTAAGCGCTTTGTTTGAATTATTTGTTATAATTGCATTTGTTTTGATATATATTAATTTTGTTACTAACAATCGTTTTGAAATTACATACGTATGTATGGTACATACGCATGTACATGCATATGCATTAGGCATATAACTTTTTAAATTTTTTGATAATATCATAATTGGCATACCAATTGGCAATATCACGCACCATCAGTAATATTTGTACAGAACTTGCAATAAAAACTGAACAGGATATATATCCATTTTGCAAATATACACGTACTTTAAACTTAAATTTTTATCTTACAATAATAATTAAAGGATGCTGTAATGTTGTTATTCTTTCTTAATAATATAACCATTGTATATGAGTTTTATTTTGAGCGAAAAAAATAAAAATCATTAATAATGATTATTTTTGAGTTGCATTTTTCTTTGCTCAAAAATAATGATTATGTCTGATTTTTATTAATATTACTCAAAAATAATCATTACCATTGAACAAAATCCTTAAAACTCATAACATAATCATTATTGTGTAATTTTTATTATAAAAACTCATAGTGATTACGGTCCCTGACTTATAGTTTTGTTTTATCATCATTAAAACAGAAAAAACATTTCCCTACTTTTTTCAATTAAATCGTTTGTTGAAAACGTTAAAAGCTGTCAATTAAAAAATAATTGAATCAATTAATATTTGCTCAAATTCAGAATTTGCTTGACATTTTTTATATTATTGCTCAAAAGCAAACATCAACACATTGTTGTTTGTTTTTTTAATGTTTATGTTGTTGTTTTTATAAATGTTTATATTTAGTGGTATAAGTAATAAATATTTTAAATTATTGCAATTATATTAGATATTAGATATTAATTCTTATTAGGTTTATTACTTTATTAAGTTCAATAAATTAGTTTCAGTTGTTCAACTATGAATAATTATTTATTCTAACATTATCATACAATTTATAATGTATATAATGTATGAGTAATTTTTAAAGTTTAATTTTGTTTAACACAAATGGTTTTAAACAGATAGAAAATGCAAAAAATAAATTACACAATTATTTCAAACAAATAAAAATACTCTGATTCAACAAAAATGTTAATTGTTGGAGTTTGACTTTAAATGACTTTTTCAGACAATTGCAATTAATACTATAATTAATATGTAACTTTATTTAATTTTAATTCTGAAAGGCGTGGTAGAGAAGAATGAGTGTCTTTTCTAAAAATCATAACTACATTGTAAATTTCCAATTTTCTGAATCAGACTGCGTAGTTCTGGTATTGAACTTTCGTCAGTGACCCTGTTTTTTGAATAATGTAATATTTGTTATGTATTTATTTATTCGATTGCGTCAATATGAAATTTTCTGTGCAATCACTGTAAATTTTCTTCAAAGAAAATATAAAAAAAAAAAATTTGCTGAAGTCCCTACGCTTCAGTAGAAAGAAAAAAACTAATTTCTGTGTGAATTTGTTCACTTAAGTATAAATAAATCTGCTAACTAAATGAGAATTTCATGCAGGTAAAATTTCAATGTTTTAAATTTCAAGCAATAAAAAGCATTTGGTATGGCAACAAAACTTTATCCAATATTTTTTTTTTTAGTTTTTTTGGAGTTAAAAGATATTGATCACTTGTTAATCAAATGAGTTATTAGTTTACTGAAAAATAAATCAATTAATGAGCTATCAATTTCTAATTGAATTAGAAATTTTTGTTGTTTTCTGAATTTCAGCAATTAAAGTTACTGTGTCGGTGGTTTTCGTGATTGAAATGGGTTTTTATTTTTGATGTGTTAAAAAAAAAAACGAACCCCGACTTAATTATTTCAATTTAAAACTACTATTGCATTTTAAGAAAGGTGATTTGAGATACGGTGCTTACACTTTTGGTCATTGAAATTAATGGATGAAGATAATGTGAATTTTATATACATTTGAACAAAGGATATGGCAACTCTTTTTTATTTTGCACATATTGCAAAAGCCATTCTTTAAATTCAAAAAAAAAAAAAAAAAAAATATTTTTTAACTAATTTACCCTTAGATGCTCTTGGTATCAAAATGAATCTTAGTTTAAAAGTACTAGCGTAACACAATATATTTTTAAAGAATTTTCAACTGAGTCATTTTGATACCAAGACCATTTCAGTTCTTATTTAGTTCAGAATTTTCTTTTTTATAAATTAAAATAATGGCTTTATAAAAAGAATTGTTTTAATTTTTTTGGGTTGTGTTACACTTTTCTATCGATATTACCATGGGAGATGCTCATCTGAGATAAGTTAACTTATTCCACTAGCCCGAGTTTCTATTCGTAATACTCGCTTTTCTAGTGGAGCACATCCGTTTGTAGTTGATTGTCCTGTGTTTCGCACAACGCATTACAGAGAAAATTCGTTTTTTAGTCGAACGATTCGTATGTGGAACAAACTTAACGCAGAAGTCTTCCCTGTTACTTACAATTTAGAAAAATTGAAATCAAATATGCACAAACACCACTCCCTCCTTCCAATACCCTATTTTCCTGATCAATACAATGCACTGCATGAGTAGGAGGCATCCCCTGAGTATTGGTTAAATTAAAAAAAAAAAAAAAAAAAAAAAAAACGTCGCCACATCGTTATTAAATTCGTTCAAAATTTTTAGCACGGCAGCTTCACATAATATTTTCAAATGATGTTTCCTAAAATTCAATAGACGTAAGCAAAGCTTTTACTTTTTTGGTAAATTGAAATGAATAAGTCTGGCGTCATTCTGGGTTAGAGGTCCACATGGGTTACTGATTGTAAAAAAAATTTTGTTCAACCTTGAGTAATGATGATAAAATAAAACACCAAACGGTAGATTTTAATAATTTTATTTCCACAAATTCCCAAAAAATCAACTCACTGCCCTAACCAGGTGATGTTTTGAAAATTTATTATAACCGTTCTCTAAAATGTATTTAAAAATTCCATAAATCAAATCTATCTTTTCGATTTGGTATCTTTTCGATTTGATATCTTTTCGATTTGGTTCAAAATTTTTTTTTAATTTTAAATTGGAGATTTAAAAAATATCCAAAAATAATGTCCCCTTAGGACAGGTTAACGACATCCTGAAAATACTTTTAATATCTCACAATTATTAATATATTAAATTAAAAGAATTATGTTAAGTTTTCTTTGATATTCTTTTATTTTAGTTTTAAACAAGCTTAAGATCATTTATTTATTAATTATTTATTTCCAATATTTCGTCTCCATATTGGGTGACTTCTTCAGGGAACAAATATAACAATTTAAAAAACTTGTTTTAATAGTTAAAAACTTAGATACATATAATAAATTTTTTAAAAAAATGAGGGAAATCAAAAATATTTTCTATCAATATAAAAAAATAAAAATATTCCAGAAATCAAAATTAAATAAAAATAAATATATCACAGAAAACAAAAAATAATTATAATAATATTTAAAATCTTAACTAGAATATTGAAATACATATATTATTAAACATCATAATAATTTTCTTAGTTACCCTGAAGAAGTAACCCAATGCGGAGACGAAATATTGGAAATAAATAATTAATAAATAAATAAATAAAATATTAAGCTTGTTTTAAACTAAGAAGAATAAAATAAATTAATTATTTTGCACTAATCAGTTTCAAAAACGTTTAAGATGTGTGCTCGAATTTCGCAGTCAACTTGTATTTAACACATACGTAGAATGGGTAAGTTTTTCTTACTGGGCTAGTTCTTAGGCGATTTTGGATTTCTATACCTTTTTAAAAATATTGTTTTATCTATATATCGACTAAAAGTAATTGTTCCCCATACAAAACATATGTAGTTTTAATTTTAAATCGATTTCCTGTATGACTTTTCTCTTTCCGATTGGCTTCAAATTTCAAATATATTATTTTAATATTGAAAGGAAACAATCCCGAATCATGCTTCCCCAAAAATCGCATTTTTAAAAATCTCCATACAATTAAGAACGCCTCTAATGTGTAGTTATTCATAAAACTTTTTACAAATGCATTTATTTCTCAAGGTCAAGGTTATTTGTACTTTACTAAAAAACTATGTAAACTTTTGGTTTATTGAAGTATCTTTTTTTATTATACATATTTATGAAAATATTTCGGTTATGTGATTATTTGGCGTAAAAAATATATTCCATAACAAAGTTTTTGAAAAGAATATTTTTTTTTTGTTCTTCTAAACACTGATCAAACTTTCTATTGATTTCTGGCTCAACTTTTATTTATTCGATTGTCACTAAATTTCATGTGCTCTAAGTACTTTACATGTTGAAACTGACTTTAGATACTTTTTATTTCTCAAGGTTGAATATATTTAAAATCTATGATATACAAAGTCTTCACCAAAATAATTGATGACCATTTAAAAGTCGAACATTAAAAAAAAAAAATAAAACTTATAAGCAACTGGTTCAAATTATTTGAAAATTAATGTTTTTACATCTGACATTTACAATGATATTTGAAATTGTCTGTGTAATGCGTAAACTGAGTTTCTTAGTAAACATCACCTCCGAGTCAAAAAGGTATTTTAAATATTTAACCAAAACCAAATGAAATATAAACGAACTTTTTAAAAATGTTGCGATATTTAATTATTTTTTTCGCAAAAATAATATGGTTTAAATCATAGTTAGGTATATAGAGTGAATCTTCACAACGGACTAAATTGATAAAAAAAGCTACAAAGATTTTTTTTTTTTTTCCTAGCGGATGCTATAAAATTTTTGGTTTTGAGAATTCAAAAGTATTTGATATTAAATATCATAAGTGCGTATTTTCCAAAATAATTGCGGTTTCTCTTTTAAGGTATAATAAAGGGTCCGCCAAATAACTTTTTTTTTTTGAACTCCTGAACCAATTGGACTTTGTATGGCGTCATACCAAGGTCTTTATGCAAGATTCGTCTCAATGATGTCTCCGAAATGTTCAATTGTTGAGAACGACGGTGAATTGTTATTGATGGATAAAACTAATTATTGATAATTAATTGATGGATAAAACTAATTATCTGTCAATCGGACATGAGCTAAGTGTTACCATTCACGAAATAAGCACTAGTTGAAAAAAAACGTTAGATGGCGGACTCTTTATAAGACAAAAAAAATTTTTTGAATGCATTTTTAAAATTTTGGAGGTGTAATATAATATAGTGTAATAACTTTAATTAGTTCCAACCAAAAACTGAAATTTTCATATTTTGAATATACTTTTAAATCTAAAATAGCCACAATTTTTGGGACGTAAGAGAACATCGAAACAACCTCTAACACATATCATAAAAATATTTTGAAAATATTTTCTGTCAAGTGTCGAAAGTTTTCGACGTTCCTCAATATCTTTGTACTATTCGACTTAAATAACTTTAACTTCCAGCCCACTCTACTGTATATAAGTGTATGTTATTTTTTTATTTATTTCCTGTTGGCAATAAGAAGTTTTTCATTTGTGTAAATGAATTCTCTTACACTTCGTTCCCATGGCATTGAGGTTATGTTTTTAATAATAAAGTTATTAAACATTTTATTATAGGCAAAGTTGGAGTAATTTGAGTAATGGGGTAATTTAGAATTTCTAACTATTGTGTCTTGTTCCTTAGTAAGTTTCTTATCCCTTTGAAGGGTTAAGGAGACGAGCGTTTAATTAATTTTATGAAGAGAATAAGAAACAATTTTCGTATACATTTTATCAGTTAAATATAAAAAATTATTGTTACGTTATGTATGTTACGAATGACGTATTGGTTATTTAAACATTGCAAAAATTATAGCAGTTTTTTCTGAATTTGGTCATAATGGAGTAATTTGGAATGTTTTGGTGGAATAAATTTGGACGTGTAATTTAAGCAATTTTAACGCTTCTTCATGTTATTTGTATGCATATATTGTAAATTATTAATATATTTATATATTACGCCGCACACTGGGGATTTCGCGGAAAAAAAGTCAAATTGTCAACATAGTCTTCATGCAATATGCAGTGATATGTTGCATTTGATACTAAATGGTACAATCAAATCAAACAGATTTACTCCAATCTGACTGCCAGTTTTTTTTTATATCCGTCTCAAACTCAGAACTTGTGTGTTTACCGAACCAACTTAATTTAAACCTAATATTTAAATACGAATATATTTTACTATGTGAGCTAACGTTTTTCTTTTTTTTTTCTATTTAAAGTAGTATATTTCAGTATACTAAAATTGAAAAAAAAATCTGCAGAGACTGAAGTTTTTTTTTTTTTTTTTTGTGTATTTTATGAACATATAACGAAAATCCCATTTTTCTCCAAACATTTGGACCTGCAATTTTATCTTTACTTTTCCTCAGTTTGAAATCACACCTAATACATTGTCTTATATCTGTTTTAACATTATCAATCAATTTCAAGTGCCACCAGGTGCCACCTCTCAATTTGTTGCATTACACAGTACAACATTTTTCAGCTGATTGATTCGGGACTCAATTCTCATAAGGCTCTTTTGTTTAACATAACTCGAGAACCACTAGTCGGATTTTGCTGAAAAAACTTTAGAAAAATCAAGAATTACAATTACTTTCATCATAACATTTTGCTACATAAGCAACAGTTTCGCAGTTATAAATAAAATTATGAAGAAAAAAAAATATTTTTTGCCCAAAAAATTTTAATTTTTTATTTTTAATTCATAAAAAATCCAAAACAGTACAAAAAAGTTTCAAGTCCTATTACTTTCACGTAAAGTCGCATAACCTATGAAAAAAATGAGACATAAATCATGAAAATCGATGAACGCGGTTCGCTTTTATTCACAATTAAGTGAAGGTATGCATTTCAAAAATTTGCTCGAGATATGCACAAAATTCTTTGCAAAAACATTTATGACTTTTTTTATGATTCTCAGAATTAAAAAAAAAAAGCCGTGGAGGTAAAACAAAATTCCAACAAAGCCCATTCTGTAGTATGATTAAGTAAAAGTCAATTAATTTTTTTATAGTTGGTTGTTTTACAGGAATAAGAAGAAGAAAATATTTTTATTGAACAATTTAACAGACACCATGAACATGTCAGACTACCGCAATCTTGTCCCTTCCAAGGACTCGTCAGTGGTTAATTTATGTGTGAATTGAACAAAGAGTTTTATATTGTTAAATTGTTTTATATGAAAAACTTTTTAATTTGTGTCGTAGTAAGTTTCAAACCCACATCCATACATCAGGATATGACGCGTAAAATTACCGCTTAGTGGGTTGAGCCACTGTTGACTTAACGATGTGTGCGGCTAATTAGAGTTTTTTCAATGACAGCCTACACAATGAATTGTGTTAATCAGAAGACACAGATTAATCAGAAGACACAGATTTAACTAGTACCTATGAACAATTTATCTTTCAACAAGAATGCTTCTTTTTTTTAATCCTATTGTTATCTCTTTTTCACAAGTCATTATCACATTATTATGCGCATTATTCACATTCAATAGTTGGATGGCAAGTGTAAGTTTAGAGATACAACTGCTGCTGATCAAAGTTTTGAATTGCTTGCATAATGACAATGAATTTTGAATTATTTGTATAATTACACTGTGCTAGTTCAAAAACGTAACAAGCGGGGCACCCGGCGGGTAAAGCTAATTCGAGTACGCTGAATCCAAATTATAGTTCCAAGTACCTAAAAAAACAATTTTTTTAAGTTTTTTTACCATTTATTGATTTTAAATGTATGAAATTGAGAACATTTTATGAAACAACATCAACAATAAACTATTTGCAACAAAATTTAATTGACTACAACAATTTTAAAGTGATTTATAATTTTTTTTTTTTTAATAAATAAATTTTTCATGATTTTTTCAATTTTCATTTCCTGATTTTAATGCTTTTTTGTTTTTTGCTTTTGGTACCACGCCCATTTATCGCATTCCGCCCATTTTCAGTTCGACTACCAATATTTGTAATTGATGGACTCGTACAAAATTTGAAGGCTATATAGCTAATATAGAACCCTAGATATTTAATATTAATATTAATTTTGTATATGAGCTTAATATTCACTTTGTATGGGAGCTGCCACGCCCACTGGTATGATCCCGCCCAATTTTCCCATGACTATTCATAATATAATCAACGTGCACAAATTTCTAAGACTAAGACTATTATAGTACTGTAGATATATGATATTAAATATTTACTTTGTATGGGAGGGAACCATAATTTTCAATCTTAATTATCTTTTAAACAAGAGCTAACCTAAAAAAAACGGTTAGCACCACAGGATACAGCGTACTCGAATTAGGTTTACCCACCGGGTGCCCCGTTTGTTACAAAAAAAAAGTGTCCGATTCGAGCACAGTGTTACAATCGTAATGAATTCTATTATAACTAATTACTGAAAAATTTTTTAGTTTTTTACAAGAAGAAGGAGAAAACTTTGTGATTGAAAAATCTAAAGGACACAATGCATATGCCAGACTGCTGCAGTTTCGTTGCCTCCATGGACTCGTCAGACTTTATGAATCAATTGAACAAAATATTTATATTGTTAAATTGCTATATATAAAAACCTTTTTACTTTGTGTTGTAGTGAGTTTCAAACTCACAGCCATACATTATGCTATGACTCGTAGCATTTTATTTTAATTTTGTAGTTTTATTGCTTTCTGTAACTTTTGTTATATTTCATTTGTCTCGTTTATTATGATCTTATAAACAAGAATTACCAATGAAACTCTATTTTTTTTTAGTTTAAGTGTATTTTGTATGTGGTCCCAAATTAGCCCACAACTTCCCAAGTTAAATCACATATTTTTCAATAAAAAAATCGTTAAGTAATGAAACTAAGAAATAATTTAGTTTAGCTATTTTGGGCTAAGAAGCTTCATCACTTACCACTTTTTCAAATGAATCTATAAAAAGACAATATCAAAATAGAGGTTGGGTTTTTTTTATGAGCTAGAAAAAACTAGTCCCAAATTACCCTAACCTCCCCTACGTTAAAGCCGAGTGAATGCAATAACCCCCACCGCCGAAATGAAATACGCCGCACCAAATTTATAAAAAAATTAAAGTTGGGCTTATCTCATTTTTGGTGGGCAAAGTTTCATTTTAATACGTGGGTATTATTTCATTTTATTACCCAACACATTTGGTGGGGGTTAATTCATTTTCATTGGTGGGGATTAATTTATTTTGGTCTGGTTTAATTCATTTTAATTCTAATATCAGTTCTTGGTTTTTGAATTAATTCCTACTTTACAGTACTAGTTATATTTTGTAAAGGTAATTAATTTCTACTTTTACAGTACTAGTTTTATTTTGTAAAGGTGATATTAGAAAGTACGAAAAAGAATACGTTATTTCAATTAAAAAAACATATTTCTTCTTATTAAAAAACCATTCGTGCCCATATTACCAGGTTCCTTAGTTGGTAAAAAACTAATAATTTGCCCTTTTACAGAATGTTGACATAAAGGTGTATCCATATTTTAGAAGGACACGGTGGGGTCCAATAACACCAACTGAAATAAAACAAAAATGGAAATGAAGTCAAATTCACAGGTTGACTTTATTTCCAACAAAAATGGAAATAAAACCAAGTTGGCTATATTTCCTTTTAAAGAATATCGTGTTATCCAATTTAAATCAATATTCCATTTATTTAATCTCAACGTGAAAAAAAAAATGTTTATTGTTTTGTGTCGCGGGCAGGAAAACTTATTGAGCGAAGCCACCTGCCGCGTCCTACTGGAGGAAAAAACCCCTAAGAACGGCCGCAGGCCGCCACACAGAAAAACTTAAGCTTGCGAAGCCATATTTCATTATTTGCCTCGTATTGACAAAATGTGTCATAAGTTCAAATGCCCAATGTGTCGCCAAGAAGTTGATGAACATCTACAAATTTTCATTTAATTTTCTTTGTTTTGTATATTTTTTAAAATATGTACATACATATGTATTATATCCAGTTATGTTGAAAATACTAATTAAAAGTGTTTGAAATACTTCATTATTATCAATTACATGAAGTTTTTGTAAAAGTTTTATTTTATAAAATAAAAATATAAATAATGTAAAGTGGGGCTTATCTCATTTTCATTGGGCAAAGTTTCATTTTAATACGTGGGTATTATTTCATTTTAATGCCCACCAAATTTGGTGGGGGGCTAATTCATTTTCATTGGTGGGGAATAATTAATTTTGGTGGGGATTAATTCATTTTGGTGGGCACAAATTCGGTGGGGCTTATTTCATTTTCGGTGGGCACAAATTCAGTGGGGCTTATTTCATTTCGACGGGGCTTATTTCATTGCACCCGTTAAAGCCAATGTAAAATTGTAGAAATACATTTTGCTTTTTTTTTTTTAATAAGTCTATGGAAAATTCCTTACAGACTACTATATACATAAATTTTTACATATTTACAAAAATTGAAAAACATACAAGATTATTATTTTTAATAAATGATTTTATGGAATAAAGATTAAACTTAAATTATATTTAATTGATTAAACAACAAGATTAGATTCCTTTTAGTGACTTGTATATTTTCTGAAATGTCAATGAAGGCATATAAGTTGTTAAATTCATTGCAAATTTTGCGGAATGGATCAAAATTTGCGTAATTGGACTGAAAGTACTGCAGTTTTAAAGGCTGGTAACACCGTGCTGGTCGAGTTGGAACAACGAACTCAAGTTTGCTAAGAAGATAATCGGAATTAGTAATACCTTTTAATAGATTGATCAGGAAAGATACATTTAACACAATTCTTCTACTTTTGAGCGTATTAAGTTTTATTAATGCTAAACGCTTTTCATATGAAGGAAGATTTCTGCCCATCACCCATGAATTAGATCGAAGGCAAAACAGAAGGAATTGGCGTTGGACGGATTCAATTCGTTCTATATGGATGTCATAATGCGGATCCCAAACTACGGAGGCATATTCAAGTATTGGTCTAACAAGAGATGTGAATAGCTGTTTTGTAACATCAGGGCCTTCAAATTCTTTTCCCCATCTTTTTATAAAACCAAGAACTCCTTAGCCTTGTTTACAGTTTGTGTGATATGTGCGTTAAAACTTAGATTTTTGTCCATTAATACTCCAAGATCAAGAATTGAATGTACTATTTCAAGTTCATGTCCATCTATAATATAAGTATGGAAACTGGATTCGTTCTATAAAACAGCATATATTTGCATTTTTTATAATTTAATTCCATGAGGTTAACTTTACACCAATCGTGGAACGAGGTTAAATCTGATTGTAATAAGGACGACAAATCCGATTGTGATATGGAGTTCAAGTAAGATTTCTTGTAACTGAGAAACAACTTTACATCATCAGCATACATTAATATTTTGGAATGTTGGATGCATGACGGGAGATCATTTATGAATAAAAGGAATATTACTGGTCCAAGATGACTACCTTGAGGAACTCCAGAAGGAACAAAAATACTTTTAGAGGTTGATTGATTAAAAATAACACGCTGATTTCTGTTTTTATGTATGTACAAATCCATTTTAAAAGAACAGGAGAGAATCCAATTTTATGCAGCTTAAATAGCAGGAGATCGTGATTAACTTTATCAAATGCTTTGCTGAAATCTGTGTAGATGACGTCAGTTTGCATTCCAGAAGTGAATGAACTATTAACTATTGAAGTGAATTCTAGTAGATTTGTAATTGCGGAACGGCCTTTTCTAAATCCATGCTGTGACGATGATAAATTGAGGATACATCGTGAGATACAAAATTAGTTACGATCTTTTCAAAAGGTTTTGGTATAATGCTTAGTTTAGCGATTCCTCTGTAGTTAGTAATATTTGACTTGCTACCTGATTTGAACAACGGAATAATAAACGATTGTTTCTAGATTGAGGGGAAATATCCATTGGAGAGGGATAAGTTAAATAAATGTGTTAACGGTGTGCTCAGGGGTATCTACACAGTTCTTTAATACACAGCTTGTTTTATTGCATTAGCAATAGTGGTAGTATGTAATGCTGGAATATTCACTTTAACTGCTTCAGGAATAGGAAATTGATAATCCGTGGCTGCATTTATATTTAAAGTAGTATTGGAATAAGTGGTGGAGAAAAAATCTGCGAACATATCGCAAATTTCGACATCATTTGACGATTCTTTTTGATGAAATTTCATCATGGATGGAAGTCCGGATACAAGACGTTTGGAATTAACGAATTTATAAAATGTTTTTGGATCTCGTCTAAATTTAAGTTTAACTTTGCTTAAGTAATTGTTGTAGCATCGATTATTTAATAAGTTGTAATCAGATCGTGCAATGGAGTACTTGGCATAATCAGTTAGTGCACCTGATTTTTATAATTTTTGTAATACTTATTTTTCAAATTTTTGAGTCGGGACAGCTCTTTAGTATTCCAAGGTGGGCCATGTGATGATGTTCTCATAATCTTTGGAATTGATTCTACAAAACATTCAAGCAGAAGCTTATAGAACATTTCTGTAACTACTTCAATGGTATCCGAACTACAAACTCCTTGCGGAATGTAGTGAGACCAAATTTGCCAAATTTGTTGCGCACGTTATTTATTTGGAAAACTCCAAGGCCTGCGAGTGAATCCTCAAACTCATTGCTTGCACCGTTAGTTACCGAAGAAATAAAATAATTTGTATCAGGAACTTCGGTCCAAAGTAAGGTTGGGATATTAAAATCTCCAAGAATAACTATGTTATCACCAGAATTTAAACGGTTTACTACGAGTTCTATAGCTTTAAAATGTTTTTCATAATCGATTAAACTAGAGTTTGGAGGAATATAGGAACAAGTTATATACAGCTTTTTGGGATTTAAGTTTATACAAATGGCTACAAATTCAATGTCAGGAATATCTTTTAATACAATTTCTTCAGAAGAAAGGTTTGAATTAACTGCAATTAAAACGCCTCCACCTTCTTTTTTCATTTCCTTTATAATCTCTGTCACGTCTATAAATTTGATATTTATTACACATTATTTCTGCATTAAGTATTAGTTTTTCAATTCTACTTCGAAGCCAAGTTTCGGTAAGGACTATAATATTTTGATCAAGATTAAAACTTTGAATGAAAAAGGATTTAGTTTGGTTTTCATCCCGCGAACGTTCTGGTAGGCAATGGAAATATTTTCAATTACATTTAAATTTGGTTTACGAATTGTTGGTTTACGATTTGTTGGAATATTCGAAATTAGTTTTTTGAATTCGTTGCCGAATTATTAGATGTTGGAAGACGTACATTATCATCATCTCGGTAAATAAATTGACGAACCAAGGTTTTTTTAGGCCAAAAACTTACATTAACTATTTGGTCAAACAAATCCTCAGATACAATTATTTTAAAAGATGCTCTATTACGTGCGTTTATTTTTTAAACTTGGACATCCTTGGATATATCAATCGAAAACTTCGTATAAATGTAATGTTCAATATCCTTAAATGATATATCATGCACAAAACGAGTGGCAAATATTGTCTTTCTATGAGACAGTAAACGAAGTTCCTTAGGAGTTTCATCTTGCTTTGTGGAATCATTCGAAGTCTGATGAGCATTCGGTTTCGTATGATAAGTTCGATGGGACTGAAATATTTGTATGTTTTTCGTTCGACTGAGAAGGAGTTTCTTGCAGAGGATTAGAAATAGGGAGTGGAACTGAGTTAAAAGATGAGCTTGTAGAAATTGGTGGTATAGGAGACACCCCATCGATTTCAATCAAATTTCGAGGTTGTAAAGCATTAGATGTAGAAGGTAAATAACATGTAGGAGGTAAATCAGGTGACTTCTTTGAAGTTTTTTTTCTTTTTGGAGACGAAAGATGGGAAAAACTATAACTAGTTTTTATATATAAACTGCAATATCTTTGTAAAAGTTTTATTATTCCTACAACAAAAATGCAACGAAGCCTATCCTGGAGTATGATTTAGAAAAAGCCATACAGGATATCAGACTTAAAGAATGTACGGCACTTCAAACGTTGCCGCTAAGAAACAAAATAATAATAAGCCACCTATTAAAAACCCACTTCTGTCATCTTTGGATATTAGGTTTGCATAACTTTTCCAGTCAAATGCCAGTGAAATTAAATTCTAGCATGAGGGCTGTTCACTTAATATCTGCTGAAATATTGGCCAGCTTTTCTACCTGCATTTAATACATTCCAGAATATCCAGAAGAAGCCTAAGGACTTTTATTTATATTTATCATTATTAATTTTATTTTGTAGTTGTAGTTCTTTCCAAATTATCACACAACTTCCTATATTAAACCATATTTTTTTCATTGAAAAATCGACAAAAAATCAAACTAACGAACAATTTAGTTGTATTCTTTTGGTTTAAAAAGCTACACCAATAACCACTCTTTGGAATGGATCTATCAAAAAACTAAATAAAAACAGAGGTGGGTCTTTTAAGTAGGTTAAGAAAATAATCCCAAATTACCGCACCTTCCACTACTTATTTAATATTTGTGGATTTTTCTGTTTTTGTTATTATTTCAAGCATAGAATTTAGTGGTTAAAAGTTTTTTAAACGAATTTTATGTTGATTCTAAACAAATACATTGAGGTTAGTGCGGTTTTAGATGAATAAAAAATTCCTAAAGTGAATTGAGCAATTTTTGATAAAATGAGTGCGAATATATTTTTTTTTTTTGACTACCAAAAATATTTATATTAAAGTTACATAAACAAATCTATTAAGATAAATATATGCAGAGTAAAACAATTGATCAAAGAATTTAACCAACTCATCCGTGGACGTATACGCAATATTTAATTCAATTTAATATAAATCATACGCACACTGTTAAATTGTGTGTTAAATATAAATTTTAATTTACCACAAATGCGTCAAATGAGCGTTTTATACTTAGAAATTAATATACAGTGCACTCGCGATAATGTGAACACTGCATTACGTGAACAACGCTTAATTTGAACACATTTTATTTTACATTGACTACTCTAAAAGGTGAACAAAGTACGAAAGCCCTATTATGTGAAGAGAAAAAAATGTCAATGTCTTAGTTGGAAATTCGTAAATACGTAAATACGTTAAGAATTAAATTTTTTCTAAGTTTTGGGATTCCCCTATTTTAACTGCTCCACTGCATTAAGGACAGAAGATATATAGAAACTATTTTAGTTGCTATATTTATATATTTTTATTTTATTTACACCCAACTCTGTTTTTGCACGGTCTTTTTTTACACGATTTTGAAATAACACGGTGCACAAAAAAAAGACAAACTCTTCTTTTTTACACGGTTTATTTGTTCTAACACGAATCCAAAATATTTTAAACTAAAAAAATCAAAAACGAAGATGAAGGCGAAGGCGAAACTCGTCAAATTACTGCTCATATAATTCGAGAAGGTTTTGAAATTTGCTGAAAGTATGGAACAGTATTTCTCGCTAATGATCCCGACTTAGAACGTGCATTGAAATATCAACGTAACCTCCAGATTTGTACAGCTGGGTACCATGAACTGCATAAGCAACTCGAAAAAACCAAAAACCCAGCATTTGATTACAGACTTCCTAACTAAAACCAAACCAACTAATTACTAAGCAGTTATGCTATTTGCTAATAAAGCTTTTTTCTTTTATTTCTCAAGTTAATTTTTTCATGTACAATATTTACTTATGGATTTAAGTTTTCTGTTAAATTTTTTTAATAAAAATATGAATTAATTTATTTTTTTTTAATTTATGTAACACGTGTTTAATTTTTTTACACGGTTTTTAGAACAACGTATATGAATTTTTTATCTAACGCGTTTTTTTTTTAGTTTGGAACACATCCCTGATTTAAGTATGGGCTTCGTGCTTTTTTTTTACACGTTTTTTTTTTTACACGTTTTTTGTTGGAACGTATCTACCGTGTAAAAAAAGAGTTGGGTGTATATATACATATGTAGTATTTTTACATAAATCTTCATACAAATGTATGTAAATAATTTTCTTAATAAATCATTTACTTCTTTTATTCTAATCAAATGTCAATTATTATTTTAATACGTATAATTAGTCTAAACTTTTGGCATTATTGATACATTTTGCCTTAAATTTTTGGCATTTGGGAAAGGTGAACAGCTCACAAACGTGAACACTCCCGGTTTAATTGGTTTCACGTTATCGCGAGTGCACTGTATTCCGATTGAAAACTAAATTTGCTAAATATTTTGCGAAGAAACGTTTCGTGTGCCGTGCACGGTTTGGAAGCGAAAAAGCTTCAAAATTAAAATTTCTTAAAATTTCAAAAACTAATTATTAAAAAAAAACATAGTTTTCAAAAATCTAAAAAACCAATTTAAGTTAACTAAAACTCTTTATAATAAAATGTAAGTAAGATTGAAGCTTTATCTTTTAATAATAAGTCCGTTCTTTAGTCCAAGGACTCACAGGATTTTATCAGGACTCCTCTAACGGACATCGTCTTAACTTATAAACTAATAGACGGATTTTTATGAAATTTTTCAGAAAGAAGACATTAAGTATTAATAGCAAAGCGTTAAAGTTTGAAAAATATAAATTCAAGGTTTAAATAAATAATAAAGGGTTTAATAAATGATTTAATTTTTCATAATAAATAATTAAATGATTTTCATTGGTATGTTTAATTTATTTAAATTCAATATTCAGAAAACATTATCGTTATATAATTTCAAATGCCACATTATTTAGCTCATTACAAAAAAAAATATTTATTTTGTGAAGATTATACATAAAATATATTTAAATTTATATTACAACAATTTATAATCCAAAAACCAATTAAATAGCTTAATATTGGTACTGCTACAACATCAATACCACTAATGAGAACAACTCAAGGGTATGGATTTTGAAAGCATACACACGCAGAATAAACTGTTGGAATATTATTGACGTGATGCAACTACATAAGTTTCAAGTTGTTTTTACAAAGTTCTAGTAAAATATTTTAGATTTAGAAAAATATTTTCAAGAATAGTAAAAAATTTATGGAAAAGTATATATTTTATGAGAAATTTGTAAACCTAACTTGAAACTTATGTAGTTGCAGAATTTCTAAGCACTTCGATAATATTACAAGAGTTTTTTTCTGCGTGCAGGCAAACATACAAAAACAAACAACCAAACCATCAAAGTGTTGGAGGCAATTTAATGAAACATGAGTTTACAGACTCCAGTATTGCCAAACCTATTTTAGGGTGGTTTTTATTCGTTTAAGCGGATTTTAGGGGGTAACAATTTGTTAAGCGGTATTTTGGGGGGGGGGGGGGGGGAGGCTAAAACTCTTACTAAAATAGATCATTTTAACTTTTTTAGATTGTTGGTCAAATTAAAGTCACTTCAAATATAATTTCAGATTTTGACAATGAAAACGGTAAAAGTGTATTAAATTAGTATATTTCAGCAAATTGTTTGAAAGAATTTGAAATAAAAACTAAAAAATTTAGCAGATTTTAGAAAAAATAATTTTTATCGTGATTTTTTTTGGTAGTAGAGTAAATCTAGGGTGTTTTGGACAATTTAGTTGGATTTGTAAAAAAATAGTTGGCAACACTGACAGACACAAGTACAAACATATTGTGATACTCATACACTGATGCATCAACTAATCATCGAAGCATGCATGTTGCAAGTACAATGCCGACGGTTATTTAACACAGTACAACACATGATAAGATAAGAACTTCTACATCATTCGTTTTTTCAAGTTGGCTACATACAGTAATAATTTAATGGCCATAGGATTTTTTTGTCTCAAGGCGGATTTTTAGCACTTTTTCTATATTTTAACACGGTTATATCTCGGTATACCGTACGGAATATCTCTTTTGTATCTGAAACAAAGTTGTAGATAATGAATAGGAGAGAAAACCTACCCGAAAAAATCGCAAAAATGCCCATTTTTTACCATTTTATTTTATTTATTTATTTGTTGAATTGAGTCCCAAAATCATGTGTTGAAAAATGTTGTACTGTGTAGGTAAAGACAAATATACAGAGAAAACAGATTTTGACTGGCAACCGAAGTTAATGTTTTGGCTTATACAATTATTTTCAGTAAAATTTTAGTTCTTTCACTAAAACATCGACTGACCGCTATCGAAAACTTCGATTTTCTATAAATTTTTTAATCAGTACGAATCTGTTTTCTGTCTGCATGATTTAAGGTTTCATCTGTCCGTTAAAAATCTCTATAAAACTCAGTTTATTTTTTACAATGACAATCAGTTTATAAATATATGAAATAGATTGCCAAATTTGATAATAATCATGAATGCCTTAATTCAAAAAATACACAGTTAAACACTAAAAATGCATCTGAGATGCGACTTGTCAATACTGGTAGATCTTGGGTCGTAGATCACGAATATGGGACTCAAATTTTGATATAGCTTTACTTTTTAAAATATTCGCGAATTTAAGTTTCACCAAAAATCAAGTTTTTTGTATGTAGTTTAACCCTCTAATGCCTGAATTTTGTTTTGCAATGAAATTCATACCATGTGTTCGTCTCGAAAAATAAATAATAATTGCTTTTACAAAAACGATTTTCGCCGCCTACTTAAGGCGATATAAGCAAACAAAATTTTAAATCCATCTCGAAAACTAATGCAAGTAAAACAAAAGTTTTTACCAAAAATTATTGTTCTTACAAAGATATAACAATAATCCAAAAATAAACTTTTTTGTGCTTCTTTTGAAGAAGATATGGAGGTTTTCGCTTTTTGAAAATAGCGAAATTGAGCGAAAAAAGTGCCTTAACTTCAATATATGTAAACTAAAATTTAACACTTTGCTACTACTACTTATTGCCTTCCGTACTCCAAATTTCAAAAAAGTCCAGCCATTAGTTTAAAAGTTAAGATGATGTCCTTTCGAGATATCCTGGTAAAATCCTGTATGTCCTTGGACGAAAGTAAGGACTCATTATTAAATATAATGCTTTAATCTTACCTAGGATTCATTATCAAGAGTTTTTAGTCAAATTTAATTTGTTTTTTAGATTTTTGAAGTCTTAGCTATTTAAAAAATAATTATTTTTTGAATTTTTACAAAATTTGGACTTTGAAGTTTTATCGCGCTTCAACCGTGCACGGGACGCGAAAATTTTTTTCCCAAAACATTTAGCTAAATTAGTTCTATATCGAAATATGTCAATTTCTAAGTATAAAACCTTCATTCGACGGATTTGTGCTGAATTTAATTAAGCAAGACTAAAGGCAGCCTCAGGCATTTGAGGGTTAAGGTTTAACCCTTTCACTACCGACTTTATGTTTGTGGATATATTTCTATTTGAACTTCTCATTCTTGTTTGGGGTATTTTAATAACAAAATGGGGGCATGCCCACAAAAAAATGGGTCCAAAATCAAATTTTTTAAACTTCTCAGCCAATTTTCTAAACTAAAACACTGAATTTTCCAATTGTTTGATTTTGTTCTAGTCATTAAATGAAGCTATGTTCCAAATTTAAAGTTTATAGCTTTGCTAGTTTAAGATGTACACCAAACACCCATTTTTTCGGAAATAAATGCTGATTAAAAAAAAATTTTACTAACGAAATCGAGAAGAATGAGAATTTTTAAATTTAAATATATTCATAGGGAAAATTATTGCACCGTTCGAAACGTGTAATATATTAAATTAAAAAGCATAGTTCATACAACTAGAAAGTTGTAAAAAAAAATTGACGTTTTTGTTTTCAAGTTCATACATTTTTGCAAAAGTTTATAAAAAAATTACATTTCCTACAAAAAGTTGATTGCAAATATTTCTTTAACTACAGCTATCTTTAAAATTCTAAATCCATATTCGTGATCTGTGTCCCAAAGGTTTTTTTTTTCGATAGGTCGCATCAACTTTTTCTGATTTTGTTGAACTGTGTTATTTCTTAATCGGCTCTATGTTTGCTAAAATTTCCCAATTGAAGTGTTTCCAAGTTAAAAAATGTTTATTATTATATGCCATGAACATGCATATTAATGACAACATATTAAGTAAACATTATGCTGCAATACAAATAGCTTAATAAAACTTGCAATATAAGACTAAAACTTGCATTAAAAGAATAGTGTGAAAGAGTGTCAAGTCCACATTTTTAATAATGTAGATTTTAGCCCAGTATGATAGAACACTTAAAAATTATAGAAAAGTTTTACTTTTTTGCATTCCTACAATTAATATCAATTATTTTTAAAAAAATGTACTAACAAGGAAAGTTTCCAAACTGGTACACTATGATTTCAATGAAATTCGGATATGTTATAAAAAAAACAAATCTAAGATTGACCGGTTTTTTCCATATCGATGACTTAGGGGTTAGAGAGTGTGGTCAAATTTTATACTATTTTTAATTTTTTTTTTTTGCACCAATTTGGCATTTATACAGTAGGGACAATACATAAATGTGGTATTATCGGAAAGGTATTTCAGTGGAGCGTTTGCTGATATATAATTTTTTATTAAATTATCGTCCGTTCCATGAGAGAACGTTCAAAAAAGGTAATTTCTGACCTCCTGCCATTTGACTGTGTTAAAATATGGCATACGCATACTCTTGGATGTCTTTTACTCACTGCCACTTTTCATTTTTTATGATTGTGTGAACTCGAGTTTTAATTCAAGTTTTTTTTTTTTTAAAGAAGTCTAAAAAATGTTAAAAGTAGTTAACTTTAAGAGCCATGATCTCCAAAGAATTAAAAGCATGTGAAATGTGGAGTTGTGTTCACATTTTTAAACATTTAAACATTTTTAAACATTTTCTTTCTGAACATATAAAGTGTGCATACTATTATAAAAGGTATTTTTATATGAAAGCGAGTTGTGTTAAAACAGTTGTTGATTTGTTTAAGTTTTTCACCCCAGCCGCTTCTAAATTTGCCACATATTTAAGGTAAATATCTAATTTAACCGACCGTTAAATATTGTGAACACCTCCAATTAGGTTGCGGCAGTGGTTATTGATACTCCAACATATACCTAATGTGAGTCTATATTAATCCCCGCTTGAAATGTAGACAATTGCAGCAACAAATTTAAAGAACGCCATTTTTGGAAATTTTTATTTTTATTTTTGGGAATTGTGGGATTGATTACTGCAAATTATAAATTCCTTTTCCTGGATCCGTGCCTGGTTATAGTATATAAATTATGTTAACAAGTGGCTATTATAAAGTTATCTTAATCCAGCTAGTACAGTCGTTTATAAGATCCCGATATAGTTGTTCTAGCGTATAATTCTGGAATTGCTTACAGCAAATCATAAATTCAGCAAATTATAAATTTGGAAACCTTTTCCTGGATCCGCGCCTGTTTATAGTATATAAATTATGGTAACAAATGGCTATTGTAAAGTTATCTTCATCCAGCTAGTACAGTCGTTTATAAGATCCTGATCTAGTTGATCTAGCATTGTCAATAAAATAAAAATTTAAAAATAAAATATTAATTTGAAGAACAGCGATGATTTTCCTAATTAATGATTGCAGTTATCTTGGAATTGCAGTTTTGGTAATTGTGTATAATATATAAATTGAATACAAAAAATACTGTTATTTAGAAGTTTATCTAAAGTAACGTTTTGCATATTAAGAAAATGTATTAAGTATTTCTTAGTTATTATATATTTATGTATATTTTCGCTGTATTAATTAATAAAGTTATTGCATTCAGATTTGGCTTTGTTTTAAACATATTAAGAATTTAAAATATGGTTTTCAGAATTGTTAAAAAAAGCTCATAAAAATCTAACATTTTATGAGCTTTTTTTTTAAAAGGTCTCTTGAAAACTTATAAAAATACTCAGAAAAGACTCCAAAAGCAGGTATTAGATTATAAGTTACGTGCATTTCTACTGACAAAATGTTATTATTTTCGGTACAGAAGTAGTACAATTATCATATAAAAGGTCTGTTAGACCTAGACTAAATTTACGTGCAAAAAAAAAGACTAACTTTCCAGGGTTAATATTAAAGTTATATTGTTACGCAGTTATATATATATATATATGAAGCGGAAACAGGATACGTTAACTTATTTTCTGTTTAATTTTATTTCTGTTTTCGGTTTTCCTACTAAAAACAAAAATATATTTAAAACAAAAAAAATTTATAATTCATATAAAAACGTATAACAGCCCAACAGCTTTTTTCATGATTATTTTTAACAACCCACAAAACATCAGTTTTATTTTAATATGCATGCACACAAACCTTATATTTTACATCCGGTTTAAAACAAACACATACTTATACTCTTAAAAAAGGGCACGATTCACACGAAGCATGTGTGTATCTGTCTGTGTGCTCATCAACGTTGAAAAGTTAAATAAATGTTTATCGGGGCATAAATAAAATCATAAAAGTAACTCGACCATTTATAAAGCAATCACGTTAAAAGAACCTTTACAACAATTCAAGTTTTACACCCAAAAAAAAAAAAAAAAAATGCCAAAGCTCTGACAGTGGTTGATCTCTTTTTTAAAAGAAAGTGATGAGAAAATATGATATGCGAAATTTATGATCCATACGTATTGTTATACATAGTAGTTGATTAAAATGTTTAAAGGTTGTGTTATCGATTTATATCACAAACTAATTGTTTGGAAATTCAGTTGACCATATTAAGACATACTTGATAGTAAAGGCTTCTTTTTAAAATTGTATTTAGTACAAAAGATTTAACAAATTTTAATTTTACCAATTTTATACAAATAACCAAATATCTCAAATATCTCTGTGAAAATGACACAGATATTATTATTGCACTTGCAAATATGAACAAACAAAAATGCTTTCTTTTTAATTTTTCCTTTCCTTAGGCGTTGGTTTTGCGAACTCAGGCAAAAAAAATATGTGCCGATTTTTTGGAAAGTATACATACAACAATTTTATTAATACACTAAAGAAAATCTGAATACAAAATCTAGATTGGATAAAAAAGCGGTACCTATTTAATTTTTAAAATTGCGAAAAAACCCTAATTTTTGTCGCTATTTTTTTGGCTACGGAATTTATTTCATTTAAAAACATACAAAGTATTTATGCTTTTCGGAAATGTAGCTAATGTAAAAAATGTCACGGATTTATCAATAGTTCTCCCCCAAAACCCCTCCGAATTCGGGCAAATTTTTCCAAGAATATTAAATGTAAACAATGATTTCTATAGGTGCATGTCTTGGATTGGAAAATACATGAAAGTTTTAATTAGTTCGATATTATTCCTGCCCTATCCCCATATAAAATGTGGACACATCAGCCGAAATTCGGCAAAACGCAATTTTTGGTAGGTTATAAAAAATTTCAAGAAATTTTTCACCCGAATTTTTTTTCTTGGTATGAGCTTAGTACGTTAAAAATAAATACTTTAATTATAACAGTAGAGGACGGTTACAACGAACGATTTTTCTGGTTCCAACGTATTTACTAATATATTTTATAGAAAATAATACGTTTATAACGATAAATTTTTTATATAACGATCAATTTTTTTGGACTCTTTTATGAGTTGCATACAAATTTGTAACGAAGTCATAAAAAATCGAGATTCTAAAATAAAAATTCGGCTTCAAATCTTAAAATTTTTAGCTTTTTTATTTCAAATTTACTAAGAAGAACTAGAAACTGTATGAAGCCTAATGTAATGGAATTAAGAAAATTTCCTGAAATTTGAATAATTTGTTGGAAAATGTTTACTTCGCTTATAAAGAACTTCGCTTATAATGAACTAAATCGTCCGGTCATCGCGAGTTTGTTATAACCGTACTCCATTGTATTTGGAATTTTCCAACTCAGATCTTCCTGTAGTCTTTTGTTATTTTTTGGTGAAAACTATTACTATTGCAAAATGTCTTCGTAATATGTAGCATTTCCCTGCGCGAAATGAAGGGTCGATTGATCCTGTGATGTATGATTGGGGAGCACGTTACGCAACGGGTGAAACCAAAATTGTGGTGTACCAAAAAATGTTAATTTTTGAGAAATGTCCAATCACGTGACTATAGTTATGGTGACAAAACATTAACTGGTTGGTACCAGATATATTACGTCACTGGAGAAAAAGTTATATAACATCAAAGAGCACTGAAGCAACTAGGGTCGTTGCAGTTGAAGTTGCTACTGGTCATTGAACTGGTTCAAACCCTCTAGCAGTGGATGAAAACATGGCAATTAGTACCAAAGGATGCAGTTCCTTGACTGCTACCAAGTGGACACAACACTAAAGGAATTTGTTATGTACCGACTTTGTGACAGTAGGAATGAATACGTAACACTTTATTGGTTTAAAATAACTGAATACCGAACTATTTAGACAGTGACCAAGTTTGTCAGATGTGGCGATTTCTCTACAAACGTCGCGATCTTAATACTCGTTTGCCAAGTTAATTTTTGAAATACCGACTGGCGATTTTTATGGCGAATTTTTTTTTTTTTTTTTTTTTTTTTTTAAAAGAGAGGCAACACTCAGGAAATACTTCCTATATTTAGTGTGTTGCTTTCTTTGGAAAGGGATAGTATAGAGATGAAAGGTGGGGAAAGATGAAGGGCTTCAGACATGGCAACACTGTAATTGCGCGAGATGATAAGTTTTAGAACAGTTGTTGCTCGCCACCTGATGGAGAGTTGGCGAACTTATTGAAGCTTTTTGGTTCATAGCCCTGATTCATTATTTTACTTCGGTGGGGTTAATTGCTATGGGAACACCGAAGGTGGACATTGCGATACGTATGAGGGATAGAAAAAACTCATACATATTAAGTTGATGTTGCCGGCACCGGGGATCGAACCCGGGACCTTCTGTGTAAAAGTCCAACGCGCTAACCATTACACCACAACGCCTCACACTTTTCGATTGAATGAAGATTTTAGATATCGCTACCAACAAAATAGAAATATATCACCAGTATATGATTTTTTGAACAACTTTTTCAAAAACTTGAAACACTTTACAAGAATATAAATTAAAATTGCAAAATTTCTGCATATTGGTTTCGAAATATCTTGTTAAGATATTTTACAGATTTTTGGCAACGGTTTGCTATGTATAAGTAATTGTCGATTTGTAAGAATTTTTTTGGGTACAAAATTCAAACTGAGTATATAGTTTGTTACTCTTCCTTATATGTTATTTATAAAATTTGTGCTGAATGGGTTGCAGTTCCTTCCTTTTATAAACTAAAAATTAGTAGGAATTATTTGATATTAAAAATGTTAGCAAATAAAGAAAAAACTTGCAAAAAATCTATTTTATGTAATTTTCCAAATTTCAATTGGTATAATGAATTTAATGTTATAATTTTGTGTTGGGTAAAGACAAAAAAAAACAAATTTTAAAATTAATTTTGTTGTGCCTTTTTTTTGCACAGGTGGTAGGACACGCTGTTTTGAATAAGTACAGTGACTGGTTCGGGGCGGGCTATTTAGCAACCCCTACATAATATGACACACGCTGAATAAAAAGTGACAGGTTACTTGCTAATTACTTTTCGCATGCCCGGCGACATGTACCCCTTAGACCAATGCAGTGGTACTTTACAAAACTATTCCATTCAAACTACCTCTATAACAGAACACATTGCGCTTAATATGTGACCAGTTTTCCTTCAACAATTTTTCTCAAGTATATAGGTACACCTACACCAGTCATATTTTTTTCCCACTGGTTCTGTTGCATATCACATAAATCCTAAAATGGTCATACTTTGACACTACCTACTTCTAACTTGTCCCGTAGCCTATTCATTTCAGTCGGTATGGTGATAGGTTACCTTGGTCAAGTTATTCGTCAAGTTATTCACCTCCTGCGACCCTGTTAAAAGTACCGGACACTTTCATATAACATAACCGAAACTATGACAGGTTCATACACACAAAGTTCTAGTCACGTGACCATACCAGTGTATGGTCCATTTCCCGCAGGGTTTAAACAGTCTGTTGCATAATGAATTTTAAACACCAATTTCAAAAATCGGACACACAAAATAAAAAAAATTTTTGTTGACGGGTTAACATTTTGCGATTGCTTTTTTGTAAGTAATAACCTCATCATATATGTTTATGGTATCTACGGAAAAGAAATTTCCCCCCAGTTTATTTCAAAAATAAAAAAATAATAAAAAACTACAGATCACAATTTGGAAAATTTAAATAATATGAAAAAGGATTTCTCTTTGAACGAGTTTAAAATCTTTTATTTATAAATTATAATTATTTATTTCCAATATTTCGTCTCCACATTGGCTGACTTCTTCAGGGAAGAATTGAAGGGCTTTTTGTAAAAACTTGATAAGCCACATTCATAGTTTTATGGGTTTTCGCTGTTTTCTAAACATCTATTGATTAATTTTTGAGAGGAGCCTTGTTTAAACACTTATTACAAGTATCTGGAGTATAAACGTGCTGCTAAATTCATTTTTTTTTTGCATTTTTTAACCTATAAAAGGCGAAAACAAACTAAAAATAAAATATGGCTTATCATGTTTTTACAATAAGCCCTTCAATTACAAAATTTAGCTCAAATATAACAATCATTTTGTAAATTAAACAGATTTATTCTTGCTATTCTTATATTACTAATATTTAGTAAAAATAAATGTAAATGTTTACTAATTTTTAATAGCTTTTTTTTTGTTGATATTTTTACAGGTTTATTTCTATGAGTGTAATACCAACCTACTAACAAGGTTTTTCTGGGCGTCCAACAATGTGAATATATTTTAATTTATATTAAATATCAAAGATAACATATTCCGTAATACCAACCTATTACCGAGGTTTTGCTGGTCGTCCAACAATCTGCACTAGGTTATTTCACAAGTGTGTTAAATGTTTTCTATTTTGTAACACCGTGTAACGCATTACAGTTTAATAAGTATAAATAAATATCACAGCGCTACAAAATTGACTCATAAAATCGAAAACAAGAGTATCAACCATTTATTCTAAATATTTCGGTCACACTAATTTCAATAACTGATAGATAGTATAAATCAAATATTTTATTCTAGTGCACTCTTGTTTTATTTTTCAAGTTGCGCAGTGATATTAAAGATACTTTCGAAAAAAATCATTTGTATTTTTGAGCGCCGCCTGACTTCCAACTTGAATTTGACACCAAATTTTTAATTTTCTTTTGACGTGTTCCAAAGTTAGGACAATTCTAAACTGTATATTTCTGACACATTTATTTAAAAAACCCCAATCTTGAGCAGCGATTAAACATGAACTATAGCGAATTTTTGGAAAAAGGAAAAAAGTACGTAAAGAGAATAAAATTTGATATATGATTGCATATTAGTTAAATATTTCTAAATTATTGTGTAATTACTACATAAATGGCAGCAACGAAAGTGTTCAAATGTATATAATTTAATTACAATAACCGATATTGAAATCATACTTTCTATAAAATATGTGTTCGAATGTTGTTGGTCTACTAGCCGTATGAGTGATATTGTTTATGCAAATAAATAACG